>PVJI01009624.1:0-64685 GCA_004026765.1 Micronycteris hirsuta
TAGAAATACGAGTAGAAGAAATAGACAGACGCGCGAACATGGGTGGGGAGGTATGAGGATTGGACCTCACTGTCCTGGTAATTCCATCGCGCACAACAGCGCACAGAAGACAACGTAGCTGCAAACAGACTTTTTCCAGAAAATGACCCGAGAGCTATTTTTACCTCTTAACCTCTCAACCTTTTCAGTTTCCGTGGTCCCATTTTACGTTCCCAAAAAATCAATGGGTGGTTTTAGAAGGCAGTGATATTTAAAACGAATGCACAGAAACACGCCGGCTTGAGAATAAGGATCTCGATGGAGACATGGATCCACGTAGCGTCTGGACTACAGAAAGAAGTCAATACAGGGGAGGCGTCGTCTATTATGAACCGTTCCGGAAGGCCAGGAAAGGCCCAAGGAAGCCCACTGGGCACGAAGTGAACCCGATTTGTGTGTGTGTGTGGGGGGGGGGGTGTTCGGTTGACCACATGCACAACTGCGTAACCATTTCCTCAACTACAAGGACATCTGAGGCACAAGGAAACTTTCCCGAGAATCATTCACCAAAAAAAAGCAGAACTCACGGCCTCAGGAGAGAAGACACGCTTAGGGACACCGCGGGGACACCCAGGACGGGGTGGGCGGTGGTGAACCTCGGCCTGCGTGTCGGCCCAGGTGCCGGGAGTCTTTAAATGAGAACCCAAGGCTGCGGGCCAGTCCCGGGCTGAGCGAGGTTCCGCGCCTTTATTTAAGGACCATGGACAGCTCCAGGCTGCGGCGCACGGGCGCGTGGTTTTCCCGGCGCTGGAATGGCAGCCCAGCGAGCGCGCGTCTGGTCGGGACCTCAGCTTACTGGTGGCTCGGTGCCCGCCATCGGGACTCTCCTTGCCATGCACACAAATGCACATATGTGAGCACAGGGCGGCGGGGTGTGGGGTGGGGAGGCGACCACAGGAAATGTTCGGGGCGATGGGGAGAGAAACCGGATTTTAAAATGGTGTGATCGTGCATAAATAATTAATCGGGCCGCCATGCTAGGGGCTGGATGGTGGGTCAGGCGGGAAAGCCCGTGGGTGGGGGCAGGGGCGGGGATCCCCGCTTCGGCGCTGAATTCTCCGTGACTGGTGGGGTGGGGGGAGCGCGGATCCCACCCAGCTTAGGTCGGAGGCGCAGCGCCATGTGCTCCGGGCTCCCGGCTCTCCTGCTGCCCGTCTGGCTCTGCTGGACCCTGGGGACCCACGGCTCCGAGCCCCGCAGGTGAGGCGGGGGCTTCCCCGGGGCCCCCGCAGCCTCTTTCCGGACGCCGCAGCGCGCCGCGCCGCGGACAGAGGCGCCCACTCTGCCGCGCCCCGGGGTGTCACTGCGCCGCAGCCGGGCGGGGGTCGTCCTGCGGGGTCGGGGTCCGGGAGGAGGTGGGGAAAGCGGATCACGTTTCCCTCGCCGCGGCTGCCCGCGTCGCCAGGGCACAGGGAGCCCAGAGGAGCTGGCATCGCGGCCGACTCCGGGCCCTGCTGCGCTCGGCGCAGCTGCGGCTCCTCCGGCCGTTCCGGCCGGGCTCGAGGTCCCGCTCCGCGGCCCCTGGGGCGGGAGGGAGCGCCCAGGGCCCGGGCCACGCCGTGCCATCCGGAGCGCAGGGAGGGCCGGGCGCTGGGGCAGCCGGCTCCGCCTCGGGCTCGCCTGGCCCCCTCCCCTCCCCCCTCTCCAGCGCCGCGCTCCTCCCCTCCCCGCTCCTCCCGCCTCCCTCCCCTCCCCCTCCGCCCTCCTCCGCTCGGGGCCAGCGCGGCGGCGGCGGCAGCAGGAGCAGCCCCGGCTGCGGGTCGCGACGGCGGCGGGGCGCCCCCTCCCCCGTGCCGGGGCGCGGCGGAGGGATGTGGGGCTTTGCGGGAGGAAGGCTTTTCGGCTTCTTCTCGGCCCCGGTGCTGGTGGCGGTGGTGTGCTGCGCCCAGAGGTAGGGTGGCGGTGGGATGCCGGGAAGCGGGCCGGGCGGCGGGCAGGGCGCGCGGGGGTGCGCGCGGGGCGCCGGCTGGCGAGCCACCGCCTGACCCTGCTCTCCCTGACCCTCTCCCCCTCCCCCAGCGTGAACGATCCCGGGAACATGTCCTTTGTGAAGGAGACGGTGGACAAGCTGCTGAAAGGCTATGACATCCGCCTGAGACCCGACTTCGGGGGTGAGTGGGGTGTGCGCCGCCGCTGCGGGAAGCGCGAGCCCGGGCGCCGGTGACCTGGGTGGAGGAGGGAGGCGGGGTCCGCTTCCGCCAAGCTTCGGCGAGTGGGGTGGGGGGCACTTCTCCTGCGCCCCCCCTCGGAGAGCCCCCGCATCCTCAGAGCCACCCGCACCCCTGGCCCGAGCCTGACTGACCACCGTGTCTTGCGCTTCCCGCAGGTCCCCCGGTCTGCGTGGGTATGAACATCGACATCGCTAGCATAGACATGGTTTCCGAAGTCAACATGGTGAGTGCCCGCCCTCCCCAGGGCTGCTCCCGAGCCCGGGACTCGCTGTCTGGGCCCATCCACGATGCTGGGCCAGAGGCCTTCTCCCCGCGCCAAGCTTCCCGACCGCAGAGGGAGCTGCGCGCTGGGGCGCCGGCCTCCTGCTCGTGCGGCCCCCTCCACCCGCCCGTGCGCGCGGGGGGCGTCGTGGGCGCCGCGGCCCTGCGGAGGGAGCGCCTTTCCTGCGGAAGGAAGGGGTCCTGGGCTGACCTGGCGCTCGGCTGGCACCTTCGCCTAGTGCCACCGGATCCTCTTGCGCGCTATCACTTGTCCCCAGGCCGCGCGAGTGCTGGGGCAGAGTGCCGTCTGCATCCTTAGCAACAGGCGCTAGGGAGCCGGGAGACTGGGAGCTGCGGGGGTGGGTCGGATTCTCGGTGTTGCCTTTTGGAAAGAGGTGCTGGCAGCTGGAGAGGACGAGGGTGGTGGTCTGTGTTTCCTGGGGCGCCTCGGGTCAGTTTCCTGGGTCTCGGTGGCCTTTCGGACAGCGGTCTCCTGGGCGCTGGAACCCAGAGCCGCGCTCCGCCAGGGTCTGTCGGAGGTGCTGGCGGCCTTGAGAACCGGTGGCCAAGGCCAGGGAGCCCGTCACTTAGGGCTGGTATTGCCAGCTCCTATTCTGAGCTGGAGAAAGCGGAGGTCCCCGTTCCAGGATGCGCAGGGGGTGCCAACGCGTTTGCTCAGCACCACAGGGAACGTGGGGAAAAGTGACCCCTTTCCTTGGTCCATTGAACTGCAATGGCACGCGACTTGGAAACAGGTTTGATTTTCTGTTGAGTGTGGACACTTTAGAAACGGTTAAAATGAGCGTCTGGAAACAGTATATTTTGGGGCGAAATCACTTGGCACCTGGTCGGTGGAGCATAGATTCAGATGATAGCGAGACCTGGTTTCAGACGCAGGAGGTTTGGGGTTTGGTGTACCCCGGTAACGTGGGCGAAGGAACTTGTTTAAACGCGAGCTCCGGGCAGGTAACTAGGACCCGGCCGCGCTGGGGGAGCCTTGCATTTAAAACTGACGCTTCAGGTGATTTTGAGGCAGGTTGTTTGTGGACAGCATGTCGAGAAGCGTTGCAATAAATTATAGAAATACAGACATTTACAAATACACTAAAACTAGTAAATAATGTGTTTAGCATGATCGATTTAAAGATATATACGACTCTGAATTTTGTAGGAAGAAATGTTTGACCACACAAAACTATTTTTTTATCAATTTTTCACTCTGAACGGTAATATTTTTAAATTATGATGTGCGATTTAAAAAACAACACGGTGCCTTTCTTTCCTTTAGGATATTTATGTAAAAGGCATTATAATAACAAAAGCGCTACAAAGAGAGGACATGTGACTTTATACACATTCCATGACAATGAACATGACGTGTAGTTTGCTTTTTTGTAATTTGGTAAACATAATTCTGTCCAAGAAGTATACTCTGTGATCTTAAAAAAAAACAAGTTCTGTATTTAAGATCTTCTCTGTAATCTGTGGTTTTCCTCACTGGGGCCTTCACATTCTCTTCGAGAAGACAGTTTTTATGGAAGCTAGTTGAATCGTCAGTGGATAATTGTCAACATTACCATATCGGTGGCAAATTCAAGAAAATGTATCGAGGTAGTGCTTTAAGAAGTGGACACAGCGTTGTGTTGGCCCAGACCATGGAGCGTTTTCTTTGACTTCATTTTTAAACTTAGTTCCCTCATTGTTCCGGAATCCTGGGTGGGTACCTGGTACCTTTGAAAAGGTCACCAGTAGTTGCCTGATTGATGGATTATGATCTGAGGTGTCTCAGTTTTCTCTGGACCCAGTCACAGAAAGACACATTGAAGACACGAGCCATTCTATTGAATAATTTTTCATTTAAGTGCATGTCCCAAAGCCAATAAATACACATGCCACATACACAAGCATACTACTGAATGCATTTTTTTTTTGCAATCCCATGATGCTAATTTTTGGGCCCTGTAAACATAAATTTATTGTAAACAAAAAATGGGGTTTGGCCCTGGCTGGTGTAGCTCAGTGGATTGAGTGCGGGCTGCGAACCAGACGGTCCCAAGTTCGATTCCCGGTCAGGGCACATGCCTGGGTTGCGGACTAGGTCTCCTGTGAGGGCCATGTGAGAGGCAACCATGCATTGCTGTTTCTCTCCTTCTCTGTCTCCCTCCCTTCTCCTCTCTCTAAAAATAAATAAATAAAATCTGTAAAAAAAATGGGGTTTGTTCGGGTTGGAGATCAAAGGTCATAGGTCAGATGTGACTGACTGGCATTTGAAATATCTTCCATAACTGGATCGGTTAACATCATATGTTAGAAAAACTGGGTTTTCCTTCACAGATTTGCTGATGATCATAGCTGTGATATGTGCCCTATTAGGATATTTTTATTATCTTTTATGGGGAGAGAACAGAGAACATGTGAGCAAACGATTAGAGTCATCACTTAATCATCTTGTATAAAAACAATAAATTCTATTTATGAACTCTCTCAATCACCTTTCTAGTCACAAAAAAGCTAGATGTTCAGTTATGAAACTCGAGAAATGGTCTGGCTTCAAGGCCGATGTAACTGTTAGAGGAGGTTTGTCCCGTGATTGTGAGAAAAAGTAGGATGCAGTAAGTCTCCTTAGAAGAACAAAAAAGAAAGGACCGTATGGAAGAGCAAAGGCAGGGATAGTGGCAGGAGGAGGGAAAGGAAGCGGGGTTGATTGACATTACTTTTTTTTTTTTTTAAGATTTTATTTAGTTTACTTTTAGACAGAGGGGAAAGAAGGAAGACAGAGGGAGAGAAACATCCGTGTGTGGTTGCCTCTCACATGCCCGCCCCCTACTGGGGACCTGGTCCACAACTCAGGCATATGCCCTGACTGGGAATCGAACCCACGGCCTTTTGGTTTGCAGGCCAGTGCTCAATCCACTGAGCCACACCAGCCAGGGTGATTGAGATTACTTTCGACATGGAAAGCTTCAGGAAAGAAATTCTAGTTCATAGGTGAGTGAGTGGGGAAAGGATTGTGACACTTGCAGATGGAGGTGGATGGTCTGGGACAGGGAAGAAATGTCAAGGGCGTGTGGATGGATGGGTAGGAAATGGTGAAGGGATTTGAAAGGAGAAATTGGAGGGTAGGACCTGCCCCTGTTCCCCTGGACCCTTCTCTGCCATGCCAAGGATCGTAATTTTTGGCAGGTGCTAATTTTTAAGAAATAAGGAACCCGTACGATTTTTAACATGATTGACATGACTGGAGTGTGCTTGAAGGTGGGTATTTTGGCTAACACGTAAGCGCGGGCAGAGGAGTAACAGCAGAGGGTAGAACAGAGGCATCTGCAAGGAAGTGAAGGGTCAGTGGTCATGGAAGGCCCTTCCTTGAAATTGTCTTCTCAGCTTTTCATTACACATATGTTTAGTAAACTAAATAAAAACTCGCTAATGTTTGAAACAAGCATATGTAAGTCGTGTGTATCTTAAGATGGGACACCCAGGTGCTGTTCAGGAGCTTGGGGACTATAAAGAAGAATAATGGATATTGCTAATAGTAAGACTGTCACTTTTTAAGAAATTGTAAAGCACAATCTTTTAAAAAATATTTAATTATTTTTTTTTTAAGATTTTATTTATTTATTGTCAGAGAGAGGAGAAGGGAGGGAGAAAGAGAGGGAGAGAAACAGCAATGTATGGTTGCCTCTCACATGGCCCTCACTGGGGACCTGGCCCGCAACCCAGGCATGTGCCCCGACTGGGAATCGAACCGGGACCCTCTGGCTCCCAGCCCGCGCTCAATCCACTGAGCCACACCAGCCGGGCAAAAAAAAATATTTAATTATTTTTTAGAGAGGGGGAGGAAGGGAGATAAAGGGAGAGAAATATCAGTGAGCCATCTGTATGCGCCCCAACTGGGGACTGAACCTACAACCAGCCATGTGCCCTGACCGGGAATCGAACCAGCAACCTTTTGCTCTGCGGGACAACACCCAACCCTCTGAGCATGTAAAGCACAACCTTTGTCTGCTGGTAGTACCTACGGGTAATGCCTCCAAAGGAAGCCTTCGCTTGCAAACGAGCAATTACATACGTATCATCTACACACTGGTATCATCGCACATTTTGGCTTTTTGTAGACATAATCTCAGACTGGATTTCAGTATTTGAATGTTTAACATTCTTTTGCATTGTGCCTTGTTTCATGGATCATGGAGATAGTCATTTTGTTTTTCCTAATCTTTCAGTTTTATTTTCATCACCCCCCTTTTTTAATTAGTTGACAACAAAGATAATTTTTTAACAGAATTTCCCTTGTTTTTCTGAGCCCTTGTTTGCTGATTTCAGGTCATCTTTTCCAGTGATGCATGCTTAAGTAATTATTGAGATACTGAGATTCAGTCTACACATTTCTTTACATGAGCATTTATATGTGAGTAAACACTGTTTACTGGAGATATTTTATATGCACGTGTTATAATTCTGGTGCTTACCGTAGGTCCCGGTGTAAAAAGGACTGTGTTGACTAGGAGATAGATGAATAAATGGGGGAAAACTAGGGAAAGTATAAAAACCTTAAGAAAATATTCAAAATATAAAGCCATACAAATTTTAATATGAAAATGCCATTTTTACTGAGAAGGAATAAAGTAGTTCTAGAACTCTTTAAAAACACATAAAAAATAAAAACAGCATTTTAAGTAAGCATAGGAGTTTTTTTACTTGAATTATTAGAATAAGCCATTGTTTGATTTGTTAATTCAGAGCAGACTATACATATTTCATTTTTACTTACGTGACTAAGATATTGAGGACATAAAACTAGATTCAAACTCTGCTTCTAGCACTAAGAATTTCTGTGAGCTAACTTACATTTTTTATTACTTTAAACTTAACTAGTCCATTAAAATGAACTCAGTCTTAATGAACATGTAACTGCAGGATTTCTTTTTCCGGTTTCATGCATATACATCATACTATTTTTTCTTTTTCTTTTTTTTCCCACGAGTTCCTTTTAGAGAACCTATACTGCCCATCCTTAGTTATTAGGAGAGGTATATGTGTCCTTGATTCTGGTTCTGTTGTGTTCCTTTATCACTGGTTGCATTTTCTTCTGATAAAACCCCCCTTTTTATGCCTACGTGTAAAATAAGCGTGGTGCACAAGGACGAAGTCAGGGCACACCTCAAATCCACAGCGTCTTAGCTGCATCGCTGCAAAAATGTACGCAAGCCTGGTGCACAAAACCACGCACCACGCACTATTGCTTCATCTTGTCAGAAGAGGGGGAAGGGGTGGTCCTTGCTAGACTCCTCTGGGATCAGAGGTCCGGGGAAGTCAATTTTTGGATCAAACTGATGTTTATCGACCGCCACCCCCTGTGCTGTCCCCCAGGATTCAGACTCTAGAGGTTGCTTGGCCAGTAGCACCCAGCACCTGGCTCAGGTTCTCAAGGGGCGGAGCTGAACGCCGCTGGGAGCCCGGGCAGTGAGCTGAGAAAACCCAGCGACAGGAATTTCAGGTTCTATTTATTTCCAAGTCTATGCGCACGTCACTTAGACACACTTAGTGCCTCAGTCCCAGGACGCCCAGCTGCCTGTGGCATGACCATAAAGTGACATCTACAGAAGAAACTGCTGCAAACACCCCCCCCCCCCCCCCCCCCCCCCACAGCCACGCAAACGCGTGCTAGACAGCTGTCCTCCACCGGCTCCTTCCAAGGCAGGGCCCTGCTCAGCGTTTGCACGTGAATTCCTGTTCACACTTCAGAGGGTGGAAGAACACTCTTGCCCTCCTTACTCAACAGGCTGGAGGGTGATTCAGGAGAAAGAGGAGAGCGTGTCCGTGGCCCAGCTGGGCTTGGGAAACTGCTTAAGTGGAAGGCCGGACCTACTCCGCAGGTGGAGGGCCATGGTGGCCGCCGCCTTTCGCCAGTGACCTGGGTCATTGCGCACATCATTTCCCCGGGCAGGGCAACCCGTGCATAGGTGGTAATCACGCCTCAACACCGGGGCGCTGCTGGGAAGCCTGTAATGAGGCTCCGAGATGGATGAGAATAATTCCCTACATAATGTGCACTGGATGAAGGAGTCGAACGGAGCCTGCTTTCTGTATTTCCCCTGGGGGCGGTTTTAAAGCTTGTGTTGCTTCATCTCTTAAAAGGTGGACCTCACACTCTCTGTCCTGTGGCGGGCTCAGGGATCATGGGGTGTGTTGCCCATGGAAATAAGAATTTGCTTGGAATCAATGGTGCCAGTCTGCTAATAGACATACACCAAGCTTCCCGATTTTTCCAAGGAAAGCGCTGTGGGTTCAGTGTTTGGTTTGCACAATTAGCTCCTTCCTTGCACGGGTAGCTGAACTGTCCCTTGCCATGTGGGTTTGGTGTTGAGCCACACACTCTGCCGTTGCAGTTTGAGGCCTCCTGAACATTCGGAATCTTTGACGTTAGTTTGTAATACCCGTTGAGGTGTAGCTCAGGGGGTGGGCAGCCAACAGTTGGATGCCATGTTTTTAAATATTTTATTTATTTATTTTTAGAGAGAGGGAAAGGGGAGGAGAAAGAGAGAGAGAGAAACATCCATGTGTGGTTGCCTCTCACGCGCCCCCTGCTGGGGACCCGGCCTGCAACCCAGGCAGGTGCCCTGACTGGGAATCGAATCAGCGACCCTTTGGTTCCCAGGCCTGCACTCAGTCCACTGAGCCACACCAGCCAGGGCTGGATGCCACTTTGCAGCTGATGAAACCCCTCCGGTGTTTTGCCCTATCCAGCCATCTGCCCTGCCTGCCCGCCTAAGCGAGCGAGGCCCCTGTTGCCAGCTTCTCCGTTGTTTCAGCAATGCGGCAGGACCAGCTCCGAGCCCCGACGGGCCACCTGCAAGGCTGGGCCTGGGCCTGTTTCCCCACCCTTTCTGCCTCTTTATGCTGCAGAGCGACCATAACACAATGTGTTCTCCTGGGGTCTCGCGGGATTTCACCTCCAGAGACCTTCGCTGCTGACCCCAGGGGACCCTCTCATTCTGCTTTCCTGTGAAGCCTCAGTCTTCGCCTTTACACGCCTCACAGGGTCGAAGACGCTCAGAGTGAGCTCATTGGCTCGAAGTCTGCCACCTTCATTTCCCTCCCCGCTGACTGTGAGATCATGGGACTATGCGCGTTGTAGGCACCTGCTAGATGTTTGTTAAAAGAAGATCCATGAATGAGTGGGCAAATGTATGTGTGCATGAATACGTAGCTGTGTGGCTTTCCAATATAACATTTAAAAATTTTTTTTTTAATATAGCTACTGATTTTAGAGAGAGAGGAACAGAGAGAGACAGAGAGAAACATCCATTGGGTGCCTCCCATAGGTACCCCAACCTGGGAATCACACCCAAGACCCAGGCAAGTGCCCTGACCAGGGACCGCAACCTTTCGGTGTATGGGACAGTGCTCTAACCCAGTGAGCCATGCTGGCCAGGGCTCCAGTGTAATATTTTATTTATTTATTTATTTATTTTTAGAGATTGGAGAAGGGAGAGAGAAAGAGCAATGTATGGTTGCCTCTCACATGGCCCTCACTGGGGACCTGGCCCGCAACCCAGGCATGTGCCCTGACTGGGAATCGAACTGGGACCTTTTGGTTCCCAGCCTGTGCTCAATCCACTGAGCTACACCAGCCAGGCTCCAGTGTAATATTTTTTTTTTTTTTACTTTTTTTTTTTTTAATTTAATTTTTTTTTGTTTAATTACAGTTATTTGCCCAGTGTAATATTTTTATAATCCAAAAGTTGGGCTTGTGACCAAGAAGAACCTTTATAGGCTGAATTCTACAGCTTTTACCACAGGGGCCTTGATTTGACCCGAGTGTGTGTGAGCGGACACAGCACCGCACCACCAGCTGTCAAGGGCTGCAAAGCGGTGATGCCTCACTGGGGCGATTTCCTCCTGATTTCAGAGCAGAGTGACAGCAGTGGGTACTGCTGGGAACGCCAGTCACCGGTGCCTGTTTACTTCCAGTTCAAGGTGGTGCCTGCTTGCAAAACACAGATGAGCTGGGCTCCTCTAGACGACAGAGAAGTGAAATGGTTCGCCCACAAGCATTCACAGGGCTGTGCCTCTCCTTATCGGTGGCCACTCAGCAATGCAGGGAGCTGCGGCGGTTGGTCTCCATTCCTTTGCTCGCCCGCTTCCCAGCACAGTTGACTTGGGGCCGTGGATGCCAGCCATTAAGAAGCCTCTCTAGCTGCACCGCTGGAAGGACTCAAGAGAGCTCTCCCCTCTTGACAGTTGGCTCCGTACCATCCATTTAAGACCGAGAGCCAGCCTCCGTCTCTGGGGCTGGGCATGGAGGACTTCCTCATGCCTTGGTTACCAGGCGACCGCATCCAGAAATAGGAGCCATTAGTGAGCATCGACCCCTGTCTCTCTCTCTGCATTTGCCATTGAACTTCAGCCTCACACAGAAGCATTCCTATAATTAACAAACATCTTAGTGGGCCTGGAGCTCATGTTTCAGAGGAGCAGGAATGAGGTTAATATACAAGCAAGTCGCAGCTCTTTTAAAGTCTACCTTGTGCTTCTGCCTTCGATCTGAAAGCAAATATGGATTCTGTGGGTGACAACATGTTTTACCTCCGTTCTGCAATGAAAGATTTCCCTTTACGTAAAATATTTGCACGTCCACATGCTCTGCTTCAGAACATGAAATGCATTTGTTTCATTTTGAATTACCTTCGAAGGCTAACAAAGTCTGCGGGTTCAGAGCTATGTCACGCTGATCGTTTTGACACCTATGTATAAAATATTTGTTACTGAGTTCAGCCTCACATCACCGTTCTTTTCTAACGTAACCTTTTCAATAAGGCTTTACAATTGGTAACTGTCATGAGCAGAGGGGAGAAGTTTTGGGGGTTACTCATCATTACGTGTTCTGTGTGTGTGTGTGTGTGTGTGTGTGTGTGTGTGTGTGTGTGTGTGAGAGAGAGAGAGAGAGAGAGATTCGATGCAAACCAAAAAGTGTTTTAAAAGAAACAACTGTTTGAGTCATTTATTGTGATATCATTGATTGCTTTCTCAGTCATGCTGACTCTAAATGTCCACTGAGAGCATATATCAGGGTGAAGGAGACCCTAGTGGTCCCTGTGCACGGGGCCTGTCATGTAGAATCTGTCCAGTAACTATTTGTTAAATGCATTTGTGTGGCAGATGACCCTGCATCAAAGCTGTGCCTTTGATTTGTTTTATTGAAGAGATTTCTTCACTTGGGCATTTGTGGAGCACATAAAATTAACCATAGCTTTACACATGAGGGTTCCTATAAACTTCTTACAAAACAAAAAGTCTGGCCCTGGCTGGTGCAGCTCAGTGTATTGAATGTGGGCTGCAAACCAAAGGGTCACTGGTTCGATTCCCAGTCAGGGCACATGCCTGGGTTGCAGGCCAGGTCCCCAGTAGGGGGCGTGCTAGAGGCAACCACACATGGATGCTTCTCTCCCTCTCTTCCTCCCTTCCATCCCCTCTCTCTAAAAATAAGTAAAATCTTTTTAAAAAAGAAGTCTGAATTATGGAAAATAGTGCTATTCCTATGCCCTAGACCAGCAATTTTCAACCAGTGTGCCACAAGAATTTTTAAAACATGCACTACCTGCCTATTGAGATAGGGGCACTGACTTCTTTTCCCTTAAACTGTCAAATAAAAAAATGACAACAGCCAACACAACAGTAACCACCCAGTGTGAATGAATTAAAAGTATACCTTTTCTGCCCTGGCTGGTGTAGCTCAGTGGATTGAGAGCAGGCTGGGAACCAAAGGGTCCCGGTTCGATTCCCCGTCAGAGCACATGCCTGGGTTGCAGGCCAGGTCCCCGTGAGGGCCATGTGAGAGGCAACCACACATTGCTGTTTCTCTCCCTCTCTGTCTCCCTCCCTTCCCCTCTCTCTAAAAATAAATAAAAATCTTAAAAAAAAAAAAGTATACCTTTTCTATTTGTCAGATCAGCAAAACACATACTGGCTGGTGTGTGCAGAATTTTAGTAATTAGTCTATGTGTGCCATGCAATGAAAAAGGTTAGAAATCGCTGGCCTAGACCAGGGAATCTGAGAACACAGCCCGAGACCCTTTGTGTGATGTTGGAGTTATTGCTGCGGTCAACACACTAAGGGCCCGCCCCCAACAAAATTTCTCGTGTGGGGTCTGTTCTGTGCCCTGCCGTCCCAAAGCAGCGTGCATGCTAGACAAAGGTGGGGTAGCAGAGTGGGAGGGCACCCCGGTGGGATGTGCTCTATGGTGTTCTATGCTGTGGAACACACTGCAGATAACTCTTTGGGATGCGGGTTCATGGGTGCCCTCGAACGAGTTTGCTTTGCTGAATCTTTCTCTGTTTTGGTCCCGGGCACCAGTCTCCTGTAAGAACTCATTTCTTCTGGCTTGAGCTACAGTCATGGTTGCTCAGGAGAACACTGTCCCCTGGAAGGCGCATGAGTGTCCTGTCATCAAAGTGTTTCCATTCAAGTAATAGGGGAAATTCTGTTAAAGACGTAACCCAGGTCTCTTTGGTGCAGGAATTGTGAGGTCCTTTAAGATGCTAATGATTTGGGCCTGGCTGGCGTAGCTCAGTGGATTGAGCGTGGGCTGGGAACCAGAGGGTCCTGGTTCAATTCCCAGTCGGGGCACATGCCTGGGTTGCGGGCCAGGTCCCCAGTGAGGACCATGTGAGAGGCAACCATACATTGCTCTTTCTCCCTCCCTTCTCCTGTCTCTGAAAATAAATAAATAAAATCTTAAAAAAAAAAAAAAAGATGCTAATGATTTGGTAAATCTTCATGAGGAGCGTGAAGAATTCAATATTTAAGCAATATGTTTGACTGCAGATTTTTTTTCTTCGTGGGGGAAGTTAACATTTCGTGGTGAAGTTTTCTGTAGAACACAGTTTAGGACGCGTGGGGCGAAGCCAATGACCCTGAATGACCTTCGTGTGGCACATGGCCGGTCCCTGTGAACGGCGGTAACTGTGAAGGTGGCCACACCTCTGAAGCCTCCTTTGGCGACCACGACCCCGGCAGGCAAGGCACGGCTTTGACAAAATATCTCCCAGTGCCTAGGGCGATGGGTAGTATTTCCTATTATAATTAGATCAATTAAAAAGCACAAAGATTTTCTTCTACAATCGTTACAACTCTCTGTCACACGGAGGCGAGGTCTGCGTGGTTTACGCCCCCTGGTTTTCTTGTCAGTGTCGCAGAAATACACGGTGCAGAGGTAGCAATGAGCGTGATGAAAAGGAGGAGCACAAAGACTTCCAGGCCAGCAATAGTAAGTCCATTCTGGGAACCAAATCGGCTTCTTGAGACGGTTGGGCTTGACCAGACCTTCCAGATGGTGGTGGCGGAAGCCTGGAGGTTCCTTCCTGAGATTTTATCCAGGGAGCCGGCGGCACCCCGATACTACATCTCAATAGTAGGGGGTTTGACTGCTGCCTTGAATATGTTATAATGTGTCCACAGATATTTATTAGAGACTGCCATATGTATTATGTATAATGAGCTTATATAGAAGCTATGTATAATATATTATTTAATCTATAATGTAATTTATGTTATCCATATTTAGATGTAGAATAAGATCCTCTTTGGATGAAAGGTTTTAGTGATAAATATATTTAACAGCCATTCACGTGAGTCATATCTAAAACTCCCCTCATGGCCGATTCTCTGTAGTGCTATGAAGAGCTTTGACGTGTCCATGGTGAGTCCAGAGGGCAGATGCACTTTCTAGACTGTTCCATAAACCTCAGTGATATCATAAGAGTCGGTATTGCTCAAGTGCCACCAAGGAGGCCCCCCTGGGGGTGGAGGGGGGCTGTCCTTGGCTCAGTGGATTGAGCGCAGGCTGGGAACCAGAGGGTCCCGGTTCGATTCCCCGTCGGGGCACATGCCTGGGTTGCAGGCCAGGTCCCCGGTGAGGGCCATGTGAGAGGCAACCATACATTGCTCTTTCTCCCTCCCTCCTCTCTCTGAAAATAAATAAATAAAATCTTAAAAAAAACAAAACAAAAAAATCTCTGCATCCGTGGTGGTTAGTTGTCAGGTCTCAAACATAGTGGTGTGCACTTATTTTGGTCTGAATGGAGGATTAATGATTTATGAGCAAAAGCTCTAGGCAAGGGGTGTCCAACCTTTTGGCGTCTCTGGGCCACCCCGGAAGAAGAAGGGTTGTCTCGGGTTCTGCGTTAACCACATCGTGACGTGTAATCACAGAAAACATCTCATCATGTTTTGTTTTAAATAAATCGACGATGTTGTGTTGGGCTCCCCTCGCAGCCACCCTGACCTTGTGCAGCCCGCGGGCCTCGGGCTGGACGCCCTGCGCTGGTGGGTTGTTCAAATGCTTCCATTGTCTCCAAAATTGAGCCTTCCCATTACCACCTAAGAAAAACGGCTCCGTCTGGAATTGTCAGTTAATGATATTGGGTACCAATATTCCGATTTTTAAAAAATTCGATGTGAATTTAATTCAGGCACCATTTTTTAATCTTCTGTAGTGTGTCAGTAACATGATTTTGTTTGAGTTCCTAATCCATTCCAAGAGGGAGAGGGCGTAGGCTCAGGCAAAGTTGCCTGTCCTGTGGCAGTCAGCCGGTTTGGGACAATAAACTGGACTTTAGTGAAGAGAATTGGAAGCTTAGACCCAGAATTTGCATATTGTGGCATCTTTAAAAAACAATCAAATTTTCCCTGGCTGGTATGGCTCAGTGGAGTGAGCACCAGACTGCGAGCAAAGGGTTGCTGGTTCAATTCCCAGTGAGGGCACATGCCTGGGTGGCAGGCCAGGTCCCCAGTAGGGGGCGTGTGAGAGGCAATCACACATGGATGTTTCTCTCCCTCTCTTTCTCCCTTCCCCTCTCTCTAAAATAAATAAATTCTTTTAAAAAACAACCAAATTTTTCCATGTTCTACCTCTTTCTTGATTCCTAGTCTTGTTTCAAACAAAATTTTTAAAAAATATTTCTTTATTTTTAGAGAGAGGGGAAGGGAGGAAGAAAGAGAGGGAGAGAAATATCCATGTGTGGTTGCCTCTCGTGCGCCCCCCACTGGGGACCTGGCCTGCAACCCAGGCGTGTGCCCTGACTGGGAATCGAACCAGCGACCCTTTGCTTCGCAGGCCGGCACTCAAAGGGCTGGGCTGTGTCTTTCATTGTAAATCCTTTAGATTTGAAAGGTGGCATAGCTAGTTCACGACTGTTGTCATAACCAAATGAAAATGCCCAGCCTCATCCATCAAAATGATGGGAGTTTGGACTTCTCCGTGGCTTTTTTTTTTTTTTTTTTTAAGCTGAACACATCTGTTCAAATTCTGTCTACCTCACTCCTCACTTGAAACACTGGCAAGCCTTCAGGGCCACACAGAATAATGGCAGACACTCAGGAAGAGAGGGTGCTTGACCCAAGCCAAGCCGAAACAAGCCAACGAGCCAGGCAGTGAAGGAATGTAAGAACAAAGAGTAAATACCAGCGTGCGGCAGGCGTGGGATCCTGGTCACGATGATGGCGAGGAGGAAGGAAGGGCAGAAGCTGGCCGGCCGCCGGGCCTGAGAAGCTGAGAGATGAACTTGGACATTACTGATGACCCGAAAAGCAATTTGGGGGGAAAAGGAATCGTACCAGGAGGCGTGGGAAAGATGTCAGGGAGCGAAGATCAAAACTCTGAAAAATAAAATGGGAAAAAACACACATCTATCAGCACTGGAATCTAAAAAACGAACTAAGCAAGCAAGAAGAACAGAGATAGAGTCATGGACAGAGAGAGCATTTTGATGGTTGCCAGATGGGTGGGATTAAAATAGCAAAAAAATGGTCAAACTGGTACCAAAATACCCCAGGAGTTTTGATGCTTTAAATGCTTGATTTACTTGGATATTTTGCCATGTTTAATTAAAAAGGAGATATGGGCTGCCCTGGCCAGGTAGCTCAGTTGAAGTGTCGTCCTGATACTCCCAAGGTTGTGGGTTCGATTCTCAGTCAGGGCACATACAAGAATCAACTGATGAATGCATGAATAAGTGGAAGAACCAATCAATATCTCTCTCCCTCTCTCTCTCTCTGCCCCATCCTCTCTTTCTAAAATCAATTTAAATAAAAGGAGATCTATACCAGTTAGTACTATGCAAAACTATTAAATTGTTTACCTCTGCTCTTTTTTTTATTTTAAATATTTTATTTATTTATTTTTAGACAGAGTGGAAGGGAGAGAGAAAGAGGGAGAGACACATCCATGTGTGGTTGCCTCTCACACCCGCCCCCTACTGGGGACCTGGCCTGCAACCCAGGCATGCACCCGGACTGGGGATCGAACCAGTGAACCTTCGGTTTGCAGGCCAGCGTTCAACCCACTGAGCCACACCAGCCAGGGCACCTTTGCTCTTCTTACACTTAAATTGGTAAACATGGAGCCACGAGGGGTGTTGGACTCCCTTCAATAGAGCCGCCAGCCTCCTGGTCTCTAAGAGGTTTCATACCCGCCAGGAAGTGGTGCTGGGATCCCAAGCGTGTGCAGAGCTGCAGGACTCGCCAGGGGCTGCGATGCGTGTTCTTTTCAGATGCGATGGAGGCAGGGAAGCGGGAAGAACAGTATGTGCAAAAGAAGGCGAGAGCCTCCCTTGCCCAGCTAGGGGCGCTGCAGACGACCAGCATGCCCTCGGGTTTTTACATGTAGCAAGTGTGCCTTTCCAGTAGATTCCCTGTGACGAGTGTTTTGGGCTGTCATATGGTGAAAAGGAGTCCCTTCTGCATCACATTTGTGCTCAGCTTTTGCCCAGCCTTAAAAAACAACTTCGGTCCCGGCGCCACGAGCAAGCCCACCCCCTGGGAGAAAACGGTTTGCCATTCCAGAAAGTCTCCCGTTAAATAATGACATTATTTAATCTTCGTAGTCCTGACCACACAGAACATTCTCTCTCCGCAAGGCCTCCGTTCTCACTTCCCACCTCTCCTGGGGGATGCTGAACCCCAATTTTGTTTTCCTCCAAAGGCGAAGAGCGTGGGTTCCCTGCCCTGTGCTGGCATATCGGAGGGGCCCTGCACCCATGTCTTCCTTTCTTCTTTCTTTTGTAAAAAGCCTTGCCCGAGGGTGTTTTTATTGATTTGCAAGAGAGAGAGAGATGGATTGGTTGCCTTCCAGACGCACCTTGACCGGGGATTGAACCCACCGGCCGATGTTTACCCAGCATGAGGTTCTTCTAATTCTGGCACAATTTTCTGTTACTTTTCTCTCATTTCTCTTGCGGATTTTCTCCCTTGGCCACACTCTGTGTCCCTTGAGATCCATATGTGCCATTCTGGGTGAGCCACTCATCAGTGCTTTAAAAATGAGTGTCGGTAGTGATTCCATGTTGACGGTGAGGATCGGCGGAGGAGGGAAAAGACCTGTTCTCCAAGGAGGCCACCGTCGAA
Organism: Micronycteris hirsuta; assembly: GCA_004026765.1. Lineage (NCBI taxonomy): Eukaryota > Metazoa > Chordata > Mammalia > Chiroptera > Phyllostomidae > Micronycteris > Micronycteris hirsuta. The sequence goes on from PVJI01009624.1 coordinate 17,878, forward strand.
AAGAATGCAGTGGGGCCCTGGCTGGTGTGGCTCAGTGGACTGAGCGCTGGCCTGCCAACCAAACAGTTGCTGGTTCGATTCCCAGTCAGGGCACATGCCTGGGTTGAGGGTCAGGTGCCCAGTAGGGGGCGCACGAGAGGCAACCACACATTGATGTTTAAAAAGGGGAAAAAAAGAATGCAGTGGGTCTCACAGAGACATTAAGGAAGGGCACTTATTAAGGGGACAAACGATGGCTGGAACGGGGAGATTGGGGAGTTGGCCAGAGGCTTGCCTGGGGACCCCTCTCCCTAGGGTGGCGCCTCCACCTTGGGAAACCAGAGGGGGAGGGTGTCAGAAACGTGGTGCCGGTCTGCTAGTTCAGTAACACCGTGTGGTCAAATTTTTTAAACTATTGCAAAGTATGCTTCCCCCCCCCCCTTTAAACCTCACCTGAGGATGTTTATTGTTTTTAAAGAGAGAGGAAGGGAGGGGGGTCAGAGAGAGAGAGAAACATTGATTGGTTGCCTCTCACTTGTGCCAGACTGGGGATCGAACCCACAACCTTTTGGTTTCTGCCCCAGCGATACTCCACCCAACCAAGCCACCCAGCCAGGGCAAGAGCATGCTTTTTTTCTTTCTTAATACAGAAAAATAGATTTCTCGGGAGGGCCCGAGGGCTGTCTCAGTTAAATGTCTATTTTAACAATACCCCACTTCTTGGCCAAGTGCCCGTTAGAAGTCAGGTCACACAGTGTATCAGACAATTAAGGATGGGAACAAGGCTTATGGAGTGTGGTGTGAGAGCCTAGCTTTTATTCCTAAAAAAAAAAAAAAAAAAAAAAAGCAATCTGAAATTAGCTAGAAAAGGAGCAAAGGATGATTCAAACCTAGAGAAGGGGTGGTGAAGGGGTGCTGCGTTAGGGCTGTGGCTGCGTGGTCCCCCTGGGGTGCTAAGCCAGCAACTACCCAGCCCCCGTGGAAAGCGGGGGAGAGGCAAGGGAGATCTCTGATTGTTTGTTTCCCAAGGTGCTTTGCGAAATGGGGGCAGGAGGCCACCGTGGGGCCCCACGTCCAGGTTCAGATGAGGAGGAGCAGGCGAGCTGGGAGGCGTCTGGCCCTTTGTCTCCAGACCTCACAGCTCGCTCCGGGCAGAAGGGCCTGGTCCCCGCTCTCCTCCTATTACTCTTGGGCCGAGTTCCAGGAGCCGGGAGCCATGCGCTTGGGGGACAATGCGGCCTTCCATCTGCGACGGTTCTGGGCACGTTCCGGGCTTTTCTGATTTGCATTTCCACAATGAAGTTGTTGCCACTGTTGCCAATGGATCTTTAAAAGGTTATTATTATATTTTAAATATTTGATTCACACGATTGTAAAATGCGCTTTGTTAAGGAAAACCAGGACGGAATCCCGTGAATTCTATAGAGCTTGATCGTCAAAAAGTGTTATTTGTTTCTTTTCTAATTTTCTAAAGTGAAAAATGCACACGCTCCGATTTTGGAGACCTCTTGTGAAAATGCATTATGTAAATTTCAACATTAGGAGTTCGTAAATCTTCCACGGTCTAGAAAGTGTTTGAAAATCTGGAGATATCCCCGTTTACTAGATGCTAATTGCATTGTATAATACATAATTTTAGAGGGGAAAAAAGAGCCAGGCGCTGCATTGTTATCTGAGGAACTTCAAAAAAAAAATAGGTTCTATCTTAATGAAGACTGAAAGTAAATAAGCTTTGGAAAATTTTTATAATTCATGATATTTCTGAGTTCCAATAAGTATTAGCAAAGACATACTTAATTTTTTTTTTATTTATTGATCTTGAGAGAGAGACCGAGAAACATCAATTTGTTGTTATACTTACTGACGCCTTCATTGATTGATGCTTGGATGTGCCCTGACTGGGGATCGAACCTGCAACCTTGGTGAATGGGGGCGATACGCCAACCAATTGTCCTACCCGGCCAGGGCTAAAAGCACGCTTTTCTTATTTACTCAATCTACACATTCCTTTGGACCTCTTTGCCTTTTTAGCCTGCCTTGCAGGTGTTCCTAAGTTGCAATACACCTGGCAATTTACCACCATTTATGAGTGGAAAATTTTACAAAATTCTATTTTCAACTTAATAGAGGCTTTGTACTCTACTATAGCTCCTTGCATTAACTTTTCTCTTTATCATCAACAACAGCTTATTTAAATCTAATGTAAAGCCCATATTTTAATTCATCTTGATACACTTGCGTCCGTGTATTTGGCCTGCCTCTTATGATTTAATTGGTAAGTGCCGTGGCCACTGGCCCTTCACTGGGTACAACGCACAGCGGTGTTTAAAAGAATACCGGCACAGAAAATCCCAGCCAACGTGTTTGTAAATCAAATCCAGCAACGCAGGAAAGGAAGTCTACACCCCGACATTTATTCTAGGTATGAAAGCTGGTCCAGCAATTGGAAATCAATTGATATCTACCATATCAATAGGCTAAAGGAGAAAAAAATCATATGATATATCAACAGACATAGAAGAGACACTTGAGAAATGCAAAGCTCAGTCGTGATAAAAATGCTAAGCAAACTAAGAATAGAGAATGTCTTCAACCTATAAAGAGAATCTACCAGACACCTGTACCTGTCTTCATGCTTGCCCATGATGACTGAATTCTCCCCCCTAAAATCAGGAATGAGACGAAAATGTCCAGTTTTTGTTTAAGTTTTTATTTGTTGACGAGAGAGAGAGACAGACATTGACTTGTTGTTCCACTTGTTGATACATTCATTAGTTGATTCTTGTGTGTGCCCTGACTGGGGATCGAACCTGCAACTTTGACGCATCATGATGACACTCTAACCAGCTGAGCTGCCCGGCCAAGGAAAAGGTGTCCACTCTCACCTCTCCTGTTCTAGCCACTTCACTAAGGCAAGAAAGACAAGGCATATGGATGGGCAGGGAAGAAATATAAATGTCCCTATTACCAGATGACACCATATCTGTGTAGAAAATCTCAAGGAATCTACATAAAAAGTCCTAAAACTTGCCCTGGCTGGTGTGGCTCAGTGGATTGAGCCCTGACCTGTGAACCAAAGGGTCCCCGGTTCGATTCCCAGTCAGGGCACATGCCTGGGTTACAGCCAGGTCCCCAGTAGGGGGCGCGCGAGAGGCAACCACACACCACACACGGATGTTTCCCTCTCACCCACCCTTCCTATCTGTCTAAAAATAAATAAACAAATCTTAAATTAACTATGCAGTTACCATACACCTCGGATCCTGCACTCTTTGGCATTTTTTCCTAGAGGAATGAAAATCCACCATCACAGAAACATCGGTGAGTCTTTCAGGCAGCTTGATTTGGAAACAGCCCCCGAACTGTAAACAAACCACAAGCTGTGCTCCCTCCACGCCACGCACGGCTGCTCAGCTCCGCGGAGCCCGGGCTGCGGCTACAGGCAGCAGTCACGCTTCTGGAAACGCCGACTCTCACGGGCTGCGCCCTGTGGGGTCTCGTTTGGGTAACAGCGGCGAAGCAGGGACCTTGCAGAGACAGGGACCAGGGTCGTGGTTGCAGGTGCTTAGAGATGAGAGAAAAGGGGGGGGGCGCTTGCAGAGGGGGGTCATGTGGGCCTGGCCCTGTGATAAAATGTGGTGGAACTGCAGCCACCACGCCCACCCACCCAAAGCCCACGCACAGAGGAGCCCGGGACCCTGGGGACCTCCGAACGGGCCGTGTCTGTGCGTGGCACCCGCCTCAGTCTCCTGCTCCGCGAGGGAGCTGGGTGAAGGGTAGGTACCCGGGCCCCCCGCCTCCCCCAACACCGCACGTTTTTGAAAACACTTTCCTGTAACTCTGCAGTGATTTCAAAATAAAAGTGGGAGAATTCTGAAGATTTTTCCATCTACCTGTCAGCACATGAATCAATACAGGATGAGGCAACCGTAGGTTTACAGTTGTATGTGGAACAGAGCTTATTTTTGTATTCGTATTCATCAGTTATTGTATTCGTTTTCGTACAAACAGCTGTAAACTTAGGTTTGCCCCACGCTGTATATGTAAGCGATGAGTTTTATAATTATGGTTTTCTTTATTTTCATTGCCGACACTCTTACAGATGTCCCCGTTTTCCCCCACTTTGCTGGCCTCCGCCCAGCCCCCCACCCCCACTTTCCCTCAGGCTGTCCCCACTCTGTGGTCCAGGTCCCTGGGTCCTGCATTTCTGTTCCCTGACTAATCCCTGCCCCTTCTTCCCTCTGTCCCTTCGCCTGCCAGTCTGTTCCGTGTGTCCATGCCTCTGGTTCTGTTTTGCCAGTTTGTTTCGTTCATCAGATTCCACTGTAAATGAGGTGCTATGGTGTTTGTCTGTCTGACTGTGGAGTAAGGACAGTCTCTTCTATAACGGTGTTGGGGAAATTGACCAGGCATTATGCAAAAAAAGAAAGAAAGAAAGAAAATGAGCCCCGACTGGTGTGGCTCAGTGAATTGAGTGCCAGCCTGCAAACCAAAGGGTCGCCGGTTCGATTCCCAGTCAGGACACATGCCTGGGTTACAGGCCAGGTCCCCTGTGGGGGGGGGGGGAGGTTGTGCGTGAGAGGCAACCACACATGGATGTTTCTCTCTCCCTCCCTCTCTCTCTCTAAAAATAAATAGGTAAAGCTTTAAAAAGAAAATAAAACAACCACCGACTTACACGTACAAATGAATTTTTTCATCATGTAATTTGGGATTTGAACATAGGAGTTTCACAGCCACGAGGCTGATTCTAGTTACTCAGCTTTAACAAGAGTTCTTGTTATTGTTGAGTCGTTTTGAAAATAATTTCCACTGTAGTTGATGACTGTATTTATTTCAATACAGAAGCAGAGTTTAGATTTTAAAAACACCTTGAAGAGAAATGACTGCTGCAGAAGTACTTAACTGTCCATCAGCCTAGCTAATCTAAGTGCAATATCTGAGAATTTGCACGCTTGATCTTAGTATTAAATGCAATTACCAAGTGGCGGGGCCCTGATCTGTCTCACTTGCCGTGGGGAACCGAGGGTAGATTGTGCTATTTTTACTGTCTCATTCAGAAAACCTCACCCTGCGTAGGATTCCTTCCCTCCAGTTGTGTGGTGCTTCTTTGGGGTTGTTTGCGGGTGGGGGGAGGGAGACCGGGTCGCAAGCACCGGGAAGGGAGTTAAGTGCATACAGCATTATTTTCAGTGACTGGCAACATTCTCCTTGCCCAGCTCACTGATCAGTAAATGTAACCTTCCTTCCTGGAGGGAAGGGCTGAGAAAGGAATTTGTTTCAATGAAACCTGAAACGCACTTCTCCGTGCACGCATCTCGCTGTGGATCGGTGCATTCATGTTCATGCCTCATGGGGGGTCCGTCCGGTTCTGTGTCCAGACGGTCAGAAGGGAGCTGGTACAGGGTGATCAGGGAGAAGATAAGCAGAGAATCACTGGGGTGCCGGAGAAAACAGCCTTTCCCTATTAAGGCTGTCATGTTGCATTTTGCTTAGGAAGGGAAACAGACAGGAGCTCCTGTGAGGTTCCGCTTTCCTGCAATTTTGGATCTCCTTGCCCTGCTTTGGCGTAGACTGTCCACGGAGCCAAGCTGGACGCTGGCATCCTTCTGAATTTGGGAGCATTTATCATAACGCGTGGCCGTCCTCGAGCGCCTGCAAGATCACACGGCGCCACAGGGTCAGCCGTCCGCCGAGGGCGGGCATGGAAAGGGGCTGATCTCTCCACGCGATGTCGATTCCGTGGAACCAGGCCCAGCCAGAATCTGCGGTCTTTCCGCTGCAGAACTGAACGCCACTTGGGGCTCAGAGCCTTGGGCCGGGGGGGGGGGGGGGGGGGAGGTGGGTGGAGAGGGGACTCAAAAGGAAGAACGTCATCCACTCCGCGTGTACCATTTCCACGAGGAACGTGAGTCCGGCGCCGACGTAGTGAGGCCATGGAAAGATGTCGTGTTTAATATCACGGAGGTGTTCCTCATTCCCCAAGTAAGATGTAGTTAAGATAAAGTCCCAATCGCCATCCCCATTTTTGGCAAAAACCTGATAAACTGGTAAAAGTTCATGTGGTAGCATGACCCGAGTGAGGCCGCCCGTGGTAGTTTGGGAGGCAATGGCTACTGATGGGAACTTTCCTGATTTGGAATTTAAAAAGCAGTCGGAAAGGAGAGCAGGGCAACCAGAGTGAGCTTGTTGGACGGGAAGGTCAAGTCCAAGAGCAGACACGCTCATCATCTGTGGCAGCCATTGCAGCCGGCGCGCTGCCTTTAAAACGTGCAGTACCTGGCTACTCAGTCAGGGGCTCCGACCCCTTTTCTCTTAGCTTGTCAGAGAAAATAAATAAATAATAGCCAACACAACCACAGCTGTCTGGTGTGAATGAATCAACAGTATACCTATTTTTTTTGGTGAGATCAGCAAAAATTGTAATATTTATTTCGGTGTGCTGCAGAAGTTTAGCAATTAGTTTCTGAGTGCCATCAGATGCAAAAAGGTTGAAAATCGCTGATCTATGGGATTCAGACAGTTCACTCAAATGGTTTTGCAAACCAAGGGCGGAGGGATTGTCCAGTTAAGGTTTTGGGTGAAAACATTACTGAAAATTTTCTACCTCATGCCACATATAAAATATTTAGTTTTCTGTTCAATTATAGTTGACAGTCAACATTATTTTGCATTAGTTTCAGGTGATTAGGCAGTCATATCGTTTACAAAGTGTTCCTCCTGATATTTCCAATGCCCACCGGGCACCATGTATAAAATATCTTCTTAAAAAATATCTTTCTGCCTGGCTGGTGTGGCTCAGTGGATTGAGCGCGGGCTGTGAACCAAAGGGTCGCCGGTTCGATTCCCCATCAGGGCACATGCCTGGGTTGCGGGCCAGGTCCCCAGTAGGGGGTGCTTGAGAGGCAACCACACATGGATGTTTCTCTCCCTCTCTTTCTCCTTCCCTTCCCCTCTCTTTGAAAATAAATAAATAAAATCTTTTATAAAAACAAAATTTCTTCCTGAAGGAAGGAAGTCTTGCACATTTCAAAAAGACCTCAGGGGGAAATGCAGGAGGATATTTGGACAGCATCTTGAATGTAACTTACACTCCTAGAGTAGAAAAGGTTTTTGTTTGTTTGTTTGTTTGTTTGTTCCTTGAAACACACCAAGACCAGACACTATGAAGAAAACAGAGTAGAAACCAAAAGTCGGGTGAAGTACGGCCTTGGCCAGGTGGCTCAGTTGGTTGGAGCGTCATCCTGTACATCAAAAGGTTGAGGGTTCGATCCCCAATCAGGGCATGGACCTAGACTGGGGCCTTGATCCCTAGTTGGGGCATGTATGGGAGGCAACCAGTCAACCTCTCTCTCTCTCTGTTCCCCTCCCTCCTCCTCTAAAATCAGTAAATACATCCTTGGGTGAGGATTTTAAAAATTGGGTGACGGAGGAAACAGAAAATATCTACTGTAGTAAAAGTCTCCCACTGTAGGACCTTGAAGAGCTGGGCCTCGTGGAGGATGTAGCAGACAAGCTGAAGGAGAAACGTGGGTGGCGGGGGGAGGGGGGGTGATGGAGAGGCTGGCGATGGGCAGAACCCGCAGATGAGACAATAAGGAGGAATTCTTCAGCCGGCATTAATAAAGCTCCCGGGAGGTATGCTTCGGAAGTGTGGCTTGCAGGCATGCATGCGGGGGCAATAGACAAGGGCCAATTTGGCACCATGTCGCACATTTTTAAAAATTGCCTCCTTTTAACTCAGAAACTGCACCCTGAGAATTTTCCTCTGGCACATTTGCCTGATGGTTACAAAGATAATTGCATCCTCGTTTAGGACGGGGAGAAGCTGGTACGTTCCTCCAGGCTTGTGGTCAGAGAAGCTGGTTAAATAAACGCGGGTCCTTTCAGGCCATTGGAACGCGGGAGAAGGAGAAGGAAATGCGTATTTCCACAGGATGCGATCCTTAACTACAGGTACTGCAGGGTGCCTCGTATGAACGTGAACTTGAAAACCACGCATGTCCGTTGGACAGGGTCAAGAACAATACTTGCCAGTTACGCGGTGTGTTTTACAGAACTCTTTTGGATGCTGTCTGGGAGTTGGGACGATAGGGTACTTTCATTCTATATACTTTTTTGGCTTTGTGGCTAAGATGAATTATTTTTCCTAAGTGGAGTTTAGAGGTACTGGATCACAGACCCTGGTGGGTCTTACGTCTCGATATTCGATAATAGTGCTTGTGCCCAGCAGGCAGTTAGAATATTTTATTCTCCTCTTTTTTTCCCCATTAAGAATACGGGGAAATCACTGCAAATAAGTATTCACATTGTGTTCTAGGGAACTCAGTCCATCCCCCCTCCCCGGAGCTTGTGTATTTTCCATGTTGACCATAACCTTGGTAACGAGAAGAAAAAGATCAGTAAGAGACTAGCAAGAAATGAAGATCGGGTAGCAGTTGCTGTGTGCTGTGCATGCATACGCACACACACACACACACACGCACACCCTCGGCCCTGTTCTCATGAGGCCATCTTATAGGAGAAACTGAGGCACCCCATGGATTTGATACCGGCTCTTTGTCTCTCCCACAATCCCTACCTGCAGGCCCTGCCCAGAACGCATGTGTGTGTTGGGGGGGCCTGGGAAGATACTTCATAGCTTATCATTCAACCTGGGGACGTTGAGAGTGAAATCAGGCTTTGTGCAAAAGGTGGATTATGTGCAGCAATAGAAATTACTGTTTTCCACCCTGGCCAGGTAGCTCCGTTGGTTGGCGTGTTGTTCCATGCCCCAAAGGGTTGCGGGTTTGATCCCCAGTCAGGACACATGCCTAGGTTGTGGGTTTGATCCCTGGTGGGGCCGCATATAGGACGCACCCGATGGCTGCTTCTCTCTCACATGGATGTTTCTGTCTCTCTCTCCCCGCAACCAGTAAACATTTCCTCCGGTGAGGATTAGAAAAATTAGACCCCGTGTTGGCCTGCAGGCCTTTCCTTGCACACAGCGTGAGCCTGCGTTCACACTGCCTCCCGTGTGCCTCCCCTAAGGAGCCAACGCGGTTGAAAGGCCCTGCGAAAACTCCAAAGCCGAGTCCAGCAGCCAGCAAAGCCTCAAAAGGCTTTTATTCAACACGGGAATTCAACAGGGATGTTTTCTGGCAAGCGTGTGTGTACAATGAAAAATCATTCTCTCGCTGGGGGGAAGAAGTCTTTTGAAAACCGGAGTTGAAATGAAAAGCTCGCTGTAGTGAGTGGTGCTCATTTGTCCATGTCCAGTGGTTTGTTTGTTTTTTCTTCTTCTTCTTCTTGCTGTTTATTTTAACTTCGTTTGGTGATTTCCTTCCTTTTTTGATTTAGAGGTCACATATCTCCGGCAAATAATTTTATGTTTCAAACAAGGAGAACTGTGAAACCCTTGTCGATTGCAAGCGTCACTTTTGGGTGAAAACAGATTCATTGATTCGGGAAAAAGATTTGAAAGAGAGATTGCTTCGTTCACCTTGATGCCGCGGAAAATCCATGGGACTTCGCAGGGATTGCTAAAAAGCTCCTAGCAATTGGGCCCTGTGTTGAACCCAAATTTTATCCACGATTGCTTGGTAAGTTTTTGGTCATCTTCTTCCATGAGGGCTGTGCAGGGATGAAATCATTTGCCTGGACCATGGCCCTGTGAGGGCAGTTTTGTTCTATTGCCATTGGGTTTTTGTCGATGAGGAAACCGAGGTGCGGCTCGATTGCGTAGCCTGTGCTGAGTGGTAGACCAGCGCGGAGTAAATGCAGGATTTACGCTCATGCCGTCTGAACTCTGGCTCAAGGATATGTTGATTGATTTGAGAGAGAGAGAGAAGGAGCGAGAGGGAGAGACATCAGCGTGAAAAAGAAACATCAATTGGATGCTTCCCGCACGTGCCCCGACCGGAAATCGAACTCGCAACCCTTTGGCATGTGGGATGACTCTGCAACCAGCTAGGCCGCGGGCCAGGGCTGCCGGGCTCTGAGTTCTTGTTCTTCCTTTCTGTACCACACTCCTCCTCAGGTCACTCGTTAATACATGTACAAAACCAGCAACATTTTCACAACAACAAATGGCCTTTCAGTGTAAAGAATGAGCAGTACCGAGGGTCTGTTGACTGTGATGTAATAAAGGGGGTCTCAGTCCCACCTGCCCCTGGTCCCTCAGGTCACATCGGTCCAGCTGTCAGCTTGGGGTCCTTCTCCCTACAGTGGACCGGGCTCTGTGACACAGACCTGCAACGCACTGTGTCTGTGGACTGGACAATGTCGTTTTCTTTTTCTTTCTTTTTTTAAAGGTGTTATTTATTTACTTTTAGAGAGAGGGGAAGGGAGGGAGAGAGACATCGATGCATGAGAGAAGCAACGATCAGTTGCCTCTTGCATACCGCCAGCCAGGAACCTGGCCCACAACCGAGGCATGTGCCCTGACCGGGAATCACACCAGCGACCTTTGGGATGACACGCAACCCACGGAGCCACACTGGTCAGCGCACGGCCTGGGGTCTGGGCAAGTCCAGTTTTCATCCTTTTGAAGGTAACTGGACAATTCTCCAGGACTGTGGAGTTAGCTGTCGGTCTGTGTGTACAAAAGGTTTAAAATACATTAGTGTCAAAATTCATGAACCAGAACTCTCAGTATTACTAAGAAAAAAATACTTGTGGTTTAAGTGAAATCTGACACCTTTTGAGGGAGGAAGTAGAAGGAGATTAGGCAGTTGCCAATTAAAAAAAAATCTTTTTGCCCTTGGCCGGGTGGTCCAGTTGGTTGGAGAGCCATCCTGTATACCATAGGTTGTGGGTTCGATTCCCAGTCAGGTCTCATGCCTAGGTTTCAGGTTTGACCCCTGGTCTGGGTGCATATGGAAGGCAACCAACTGATGTCTCTCTCTCATCAATAAACATATCCTCAGGTGAGGCTTTTTTTTTAAACAAATTTATTTTAATTTATTTTTAGAGAGTGGAAGGAAGGGAGAAAGAGAGGGACAGAAACATCAGTGTGTGGTTGCCTCTTGTGTCCCGCCTACTGGGAACCTGGCCTGCAACCCAGGCATGTGCCCTGACTGGGAATCGAACCCTCATCCCTTTGGTTTGCAGGCCAGCAGCAGCCGACCCACTGAGCCACAGCAGCCAGGGCAGGATTTTTTCTCTTTCTGGGTCCTCAATACCTTGAAATGTGTGTCTGCCCACCACAATCTGGTCCCCCATCTCAGCACCCCCATATTCTTGTCACATCCCAACTTCTGCCCTGTGCATCATCAAAGTATTGATCTCATAGTCAGGACAAAAATCATGAGTGATGGCAGCAGATACTGGTGAGAATAACATAGATTCTGATGATCAGTCAGGTTTGGGGATCGCCGATTTTGGTTATGGCCTCAGCTGTGGGTTGGTTTTCCTTTGAACCTGGCCCCTCATCCTTCCAACTGGCCTCATTCTCTTGAACTGGTTTGTTACGTTAGTAAGTGGAACTAACCTTCCCAAGAACAACTGGGTCCAGACCGACACCCGGACACATTTTGTGAGGGAAATGTGGTCCGCGTGGGCTAGGAATCCCGTTTGATTCTCGAGGTGGTCTGATACAGCGTTGGAACGAGAGCCTGTATTCATTATCAAATGTCGTTGTGTTCGGGTGTCCTTCTGGATCAGAGGTGCCTGTCAGCGTGTTCGCACCAGCCCCCCACAGCAAGCCGGCCTCCAATGGCCCTCTGGACCTTGTCCTCATGTGGACACGGGGACATCGGTGCTGTGGCTCTCTCCCTTCGGCTTCCTCGCTGAGTTTTTTTCCTCTTTTTTGAGGTATCTCCTACCTGTGGTCAAGAGGACGAAGTGGATGTGTCAAATATGTGGGCCCATTCCCTGCCTCTGCGTCACCATTTCTAAAAGAGCCAGCCGGGATAGGGCACACTTCTTGGCGGTGACCGTCATATTAAACAATCCACTTTCCTCTTCATTCAGATTAAAATTCTAGAAGAATGTGAATGTCTCGAGGACGCTAGTCCTGAAAGGATTTTCCGGAACATTCCAATATGGTCATGCATTGTCTCCATTCCGAGGGTCATTCTTTCTCTCTCCCCCTGCGGTCCCCCATCAGTGGTTCCCCACCCCTTCACATTCAAGTTGCAGAAGACCATGCACTTGCCCGCACTCTTCCTCCTAAAATTGACTGAAGTCACCAAAGCTGCCTCACGCTGGCCCCGGGGCAGTGCTTGACACCGTAGTCCATGACCGGGAGCCCTGGTGACATCTGCAGTGGAGACATGTGTCTTGGTCCAGGGGCTGTATCTGAAACATCCAGATCCGCCGTTCCCAGGGACGCGTGCGTCCTCTGCAGTGGGATCGCGTGCCCCCCCTCTTTCCATCACCAACGTCAAGCCCAGGATCATCCTCAGTCTCCGTGCCCCCCCGCCCCCCCAAGCCTGTGCCTATAATTAGTCATTGTCCCCGAGGACTCAGTATCCTAGATACTTCAGTCTCCATCTGCTTTCCGTCCTAAATGCCGCTGGTTTCATTCAACACCGTGCCATCGCGCACCTGGATTTCTGTAGCCATTTTTCCAACTGGTTGCCCTGCTTCGAGCCTACCCATCAATCCTCTCTGCTGGCGATACAAATCGTGTAACTTTCTCACGATCTCTCTGCAGGCGTCACACCTGTCCCTGTCCTCCAATAGGAATGCCATCCCAATTTTCGGTGCACTCAGCTGCTCCATGGAACGTCTGGCTTTTCTGGATGCTTCCTTCTGTGATCCCATAGCGCCTTGCACGTTTCTGTTAAATTACTCATCCTGGGTACACAGTCAGGAATCTCTTTGCTGCTTTCTCTTTTGTTTGGGGACAGCCTCTTGCATGGAAACCACGTCCTCTTCTTGCTGTTTTCAGCAGGCAGCACATTGTCCAGCACGGAGCTGGGGCTGGAGACTGTTTCTCCAATACCAGCCCTCATTCCCATCTGAACTTGACCCCAGGCTCACTGAGGGCACAGGAGGTGGGGGGAGGCTACAGATCCCTTTTATTTTCATGTAGAGACCTGCAGACACAGGGTTAGTCAACACTGCCTTAAAGGATCTTTGAGGAACGAATGGATGAATGAACACAAACCTTGTTGATGATTCCTCCTCACTCATTCCTCCTACTTTCGGGTCCCTTTCTGCTTGATGCTTAGCTCTCCTTTCTTGGTGCATTTGCTCATGCTCTCTGCTTGTTTTAATTTGTTTTTTTTAAAAAAAATTAACACAGCTGTCACCAGGAAAGGGAGCAAGCCATTTTCCTCCTCACTGGGTTAGGTTAGTACAATTCTTTGTGCAGAGTACGAGTTAAATGAATGCTCAGGGAAGGAAGGGACATTCTAACAAACCGTGCCATGCCATAAAAAGAAGAGGAGTGGGTGGGGGCGGGGAACCTCGATGAATATTACCGGGCTTCTTGGAAATTAACAGCTGAAGATGATTCTCCAAGGAATGCCACCTGAGCTTTATAACCCTTCTGTGTGACGATCTCTTTTGTAGGAAGATCTAATGAATACGGAGATTTGTCTTGTTGCCGTTGCTCCGTCCCACATGGGGCAAGTGGGGCTCATTTTCGGAGCCGGGAGCCCAAGGAGGGCGGCAGGTGGGCAGAGTCTCCGTGAGAACTGAAGCACTGTTTGATGAAAATGCAGTCGTGTTGAGTGCAGTGGGGTATTTTTCGTTTTGTTTTGTTTAACGTCTATTTTATGGAGGGGAAACCAAGTACTTTTTTTCTCTTTTTGTGTGTGTTCTGTTTCCTTTTTATTGAATTTCGGGGGGTGACGCTGGTTAACGAAATTACATAGGTTTCAGGTGCACAGTTCGGCAGCACATCATTGGTGCACTATACTGTGTGTTCACCCCTAGTCAGGTCTCCTTCCATCACCGTTTATCCCCCTGTACCCTCCCAGCCCCCCTTCCCCCGCAATCACTGCACTGTTGTCTTTGTCCATGAGTTTTTTTCTCTTAAACTTCACGTATTTAAGATATTATTTATTTTATGTTTTAGAGAGGGAGAAAAAGAGGGAGAAAAACATCAATGTGTAGTTGCCTCTTGCGCGCCCCCTACTGGGGACCTGGTCCGCAACCCAGGCATGTGCCCTGACTGGGAATTGAACCAGCAACCCTTTGATTCACAGGCCAGACCCAAGCACTGAGCCACACCAGCCAGGGCTGAACTGCATGTATTTAAATCATGTCACATGATGAGTTCTGACTTGTGTGCACTTGTGCAACCATCCCCACACTCAAGTGAACGCGTCCTTCACTCTCAAATGTTTGCTCGGTTTCCTTGGCAACCTGCTCTCCCACGCTTCCACCCCCAAACTCTGTCTGCACTGATCAAACTTTCTAGAATTTGGATGCATAAATTCATTTCCTCTGTGCTCTTGCTTGTCTGGATTTTATCCCGCAGCATAGTGTTTGAGATTTATCCAGGTTTTAGTGTGTCTCAATAGCTCCTTCTGTTTTATCGGTGAATTGTGTTTCGTTGCATGAATATGCCAAGCTTGCCGGTCCAGTCACCTGTCAAGGGCCACTTGGGCCCTTTCCAGGTGTGGCTATTCAATAAAAAGGCCTCCAGTGACCTTTCATGCACAGGCTTTTGTGTGGACATATGCTTTCGTTTCTCCTGGGTAAGTGTCTAGGAGCGGGTTGGCTGGAATCTCTGGTAGCTTCCATTTAACTTCCTCTGGAATACCCAAACGTTTTCCACAGTGGAAGTACCATCTATACTCCTATCAGCAGTGTGCTTGTGTTCTGCTGTATCCCTGGCAACGTCTGATAGAATCGCTCATTTCCGCGTTACCCTTTCTGACGGATGTGCCGTGCTTGGAAGTTGCACGTCACTAAGGACCAGTGATGTTGAACTTGTGTTGATTTGCTATTTGTCGGATACATATCTTCTTGGCGAAGAGTCTATTCAAACCTTTGCTCATTATCTTCTTGCGTTATTTTGTTGTTGAGTTTTGGGAGTTCCTTGTATATTTTTTGTCAGATGTATGTTTCGCAAAGATTTTCTCCCGGTCTGTAGCTTTCTTCCTTCACATCGTTTTAACAATACCAATATCTTTAAATATCTTTATAACAATCTTTATAAAACAAGTATAATGATATCTTTAAAACTTTTTCAAAAAGCTTTTTGCTTTGCTGATGTTCTTTCAGTATTGCTTTTCCTTTATGGGTTTGCTTTTGGTGTTGAGCCTAAGACATCTTTGCTTAACCTAGGGTCGCAAAGTCTCCTCCTGTGTTTACTTCTAGAACTGTATCGGTTTAGGTTTACATATAGGTCTGTGATTTATTGTCACTTAATTTTTTTATACTGTACAAGATATGGCCTCAAGTTCTTTTTTTTTTTGCATTTGGAATTTTTTTGCCTGTGGATCTATGGACATTTATATATTTCTAGCACCATTTGTTGACAAGTTTCTTCCCTACTGAATTACTGATTTCTGTCAAAATCAGTTATTCATATATATGTTTGGGTCCCTAACGATCAATGATGTTGAACGTCTGTGGATTTGCTCTTTGTCAGATACGTGTCATATCTTCTTGGCGAAGAGTCTATTCAAACCTTTGCTCTTTCTCTCCTTGGGTTATGTGTTCATTCTTATTAACATTCTTCTGTTTCACTGTTCTGTTGGCCTGTCTTTGTGTTCATATCGCAATTGCTGTAGCTTTATAATAATTCTCAAAAGAAAGTCTTGTTAGTCCTGCGATTTAGTCCTTTTTTAAAAGTTTTGACTATGCTAGGTCCCTTGCGCTTCTGTGCAAACATTAAGACATATGTGTAAATTTCTACAAAAGTGCTGAGATTTTGATTGAATTGCTTTGAATATACAGCTCACTTGGAGAGAACAAACATATTATCAGTACCGAGTTTTCCAGCCCATGGATCTGGTCTGTCTGTCCACCTACCATCTACGTCGGTCTTTCAAAGCTTTCAGCAACGTTTGGGGTTCCATCGTCTCTTACGTCTTCTGTCAGGTCCCTCTGTGTCTTATTTCGGGATGTTGTTATGAATGGAGATTTCCAACGGACCATCGCTAGTATACGGAAGTGAGAGTGGCTTTTGGGTATTGCTCTTGTGTTCTGCAGTCTCATTAAACTTATTCGTTCTAGTGGCTTTTTCTTAGATCCTGCTGGATGTTCTGCATAGAAGACCATGTCATCTGAGAATAAAGACAGTGTTGGATTATCCCCACATCTGGATGAGTTTTATTTGTGTGTGTGTGTGTATGTGTGCCCTCGTGTGCGTCATTACAGTATCTAGAATCGCTCAGTCGGTGTTGAGGAGAAGGGGTAGGAACACTATCCATGTCTTGTTCCTCATTTCAGAAGGAGAGCAGTGCTTTTACCACTGACGGTGATGCTCACAGAGGGTGTTCATAGATGCTCTTTACGCAGCGGGAGACGCTCTCTTCCGTTCCTCGTTTGTCGAGTCTGCAGTGATTCCCACTCACGTTCTTTTCAGCTCCGTTCTTGTGGTTTGCGTTTCTAGAAGTTCAGCCTCTTTTAGAACCCGCACGTCGCTGGCTAACTGCCGAGTATCTACAGCAGGGTTGTAATAACTCACATGTCCTTGTCTGCTCATCCTCACACTTGTGTCAGTTCTGGGTCTGTCCCGTTTGATTCGGTGACGCATTTCCTCATCATGTCGACTCGCTTCTCCGCATGTCTGGTGATTACCGTTTGGCTGCGAGACATTGTGAGTTGTCACTTGCGGAGTGCTTGATGTTTTGTTTGTTTGTTTGTTTTTAATAAATATTCTTGTGCTTAGTTCTAGGACACAGTTAATTTCCTTGGAAACATTTTTTTTTTTAGAGAGAGGAGAAGGGAGGGAGAAAGAGAGGGAGAAACAGCAATGTGTGGTTGCCTCTCACATGGCCCTCACTGGGGACCTGGCCTGCAACCCAGGCATGTGCCCCAACTGGGAATCGAACTAGGACCCTTTGGTTCCCAGCCCGTGCTCAATCCACTGAGCTACACCAGCCAGGGCTCCTTGGAAACAATTTTATCCTTTTGGGTCTTGGTTTTAATATTGATTAAGCAGGACAGGAGCATTGCCCAGTGTAGGTTTAATCATTTACATTTTTAAATTTTTTTATTTATTGATTTGAGAGAGAGAGAGGAGGAGAGAGAGAGAGAAAGAGAAGAGAGAAAAACACCAATTTGTTGTTTCACTTATTGATGCATTCAATGGCTGATTCTTGTATGTGCCGTGACTGGGGATTGAACCTGCAACCTTGGCGTGTGACATTCCAACCAACTGAACTACCTGACCAGGGCCAAATTATCTCCATTTTTGAGACAAGACCTTATGAATACTTC
This sequence comes from Micronycteris hirsuta, assembly GCA_004026765.1. NCBI lineage: Eukaryota > Metazoa > Chordata > Mammalia > Chiroptera > Phyllostomidae > Micronycteris > Micronycteris hirsuta. The sequence continues at coordinate 35,185 of PVJI01009624.1, forward strand.
ACCTCATGCCCAATAAATCTTGTTCTGGTGGGAATAGCCCTGGAAATTTCTTTTTCGACCGTGAAAGATATTCCTTTGAGTATTTGTATTTCTGATTCTCAACTGCTTTTTGAGTATGTTTTGTTCTTTTTCTAGTCTTATGCTATATTAGCTTAATGTACACTAAAAACCATTACACTGTATGAAGAATGACATTTTCCCTTAGCTTTATTAAAATTTTGGTTACTTAATCTAAACGTAGCAATTATATTAACTGTGATAGAGATTCAGTACAACTCACTCAAAAATAAATGTGATTTGGTTCTGGTCGTTGAATCAAATTTGCCACATCAGCTTTCTTGTCCGTGGTCCTCAAAATGAGCATTTTAACAGATGAAGTTTCTGACAACTGAGTGCAGCCAGAATAAATATACATCTGCGGAACAGATAAGTGGGAGCCCTGGGCGATGTAGCGGAAAGGCAGTCATGAACTTGAAAGAGGGAGGGTGAGTCTCACAGACACCTTTTACTCCCATAGGCCCCCCTGCTCACCTTTCCCTACCCTTCGCCCCGTATCCTATCTGTCTGACCTGTTCTCTCTGTAGGTGCGCGTTATACACGTGAAATATGGTACTTCTTTCTACAAGAAACAAGCCCAAATACTTCCAACCCTCACCTTCGTGAAGCATGTGGGTGAATACTCCCGTCTTTTCTCCGTGTTTCTGACTCCCAGAGGCAAACGGGCTAATGACTTTATTCACACCGACCCATCTGCCACCCTGCCCTTCTGCGATGTCATCCGCTGACATTTCTTTGGCAGCCTGCTTTGCAGCTGCCTTTTCTGCAGATTGTCCGGGGGCTGTTTCATCCCCTGGGCTCAGCGGATGCGCGGAGATTCTCGACCAGTGCTCAGGTGCGGAGGGAGGCAGGGGGAGCGGAGATGCCACACAACCGTCCAAATCTTTTCCTACATCTGTCATTCCACGGGAACAGGCCAGCACTGGACGGCGCCTCCCTCGGTGGAGGCCCCAAACCTGCCTGGAGAAACCACTGTCCCTCCATCCTTGAGGAGCTGATATTTAGGACCCGTTCCCTTTGGCCAGGGTTCACATGATTTATTTATGAAGTTGGCGACTTCAAAAGTGTTTGCACTGGGGGAGCGAGTCCAGTCTCCTTGCAACCCAAGGGGACAGACTTGACATTCAAAGTTCCTCTTTGCAAACCTGGGGGCGGGGCACGAGGCCACAGAGGGAACCCCGGGGTGAACGTGTGTGCTGTCTGTTTCCCGTCTGATCTGAGGTCCCTCTTCCCTGCGGGACTGGAGAAGTGCGTGGGAGAGCAGGCTAGACGGCTGGGTTCAAGGCGAAGTGCAGGGGGGACAGGCTGCTTCCTGCCGGGAAGGGAGACGTCACTGGTGCCCAGGTTGCAAATCCGCTGGTCCCTGAGCACATCTCGCTGTATGGCGTCCTGCCCAAGATTTCCATTCTCAGGACAAGTCCAGTGGTGTTTTGTTTGTTTAAATAAAAGCATCTGTAAGGAATGCTTATTTTTAAGAATTTCAAAGGGGAATGACATTATTTTAATAATAATACATGCTCACATTTTTAGAATAGACCATTATTTTTCTCATTTAAAGAGGATAGAGTATTTTTGCAGAAGTCCTTTCCCCAAACTGCGGTAAAAAGCCAAATTGACATTGCAGAACGATATTTCCCGTGCAGAGCCTGGCACGGGGTCCGGCGCACACCACGCCCCGTTTTGATGCCAGGCTCTTTTATTCCACATTTGTAAGCTCGTGGCTCTGTCACATGACACTGTCACACTCAAGCCCACCATGGACATTTTAGGTGACGGGCTCAAATGAAAACTATAAATTATTACACCCATATTATTGCCCTACCGAGGAAAGAAAGAGAAGTCCCCGTGTGGATTCAGGTAATGGCTGGTCCGGGGCCACGGTGACACATGTTCCAAGTTCAAGGTGACTCAGTAAGTGGGGCCATTCTAGGCGTGGCAGACGTGAATATTAGGCTGGATGGACATCACAGAGGACCAATGAATACCTCACGTGCTCTGTCAACATGGGTGTGCCTCAGAAAGCAGAGTGGGGAGTGAGGGAAGGAGGGATGCCCGTAATTCAGACCCCTAAAAGTTTTGTATGGAAAGAGACCTCAAATGTGATCAAATTTCCACCTCGGGGAGAAAGAATATTAGCTTGAACACCACCGAATTTTGTCTCGGTGTTTTGTTTTGTGGGTTTTTGTGCAGAATTTGCTTCTTACTTTCTTCTGTGAGCCTACCAGAAAGCAAGGACTAGTGAGAGTTTTTTTAAATCTTTACCTGAGGATATATGTTTATTAATTTGAGAGAGAGAGAGAGAGAGAGAAACCTCGATTGGTTGCCTCCCCCATACCCCCCAAAACCAGGGATCAAACCCATAACCTTTGGTGCATGGGAAGATGCTCCAAACAACTGAGCCAGGGCTAGAAGTGATTTTAATTGAATTTAATGGGCTGAGATTAGTTAATAAAATTATATAGGTTTCTAGGGTACATATCTATAATAAGTCATCTGTGTATTGAATTGCGTGCTCACCACCCCAACTCAAGCCTCCTTCCCTCTCCATTTCTCCCCCTATTACTTCCCCCACCCCCTTTCCCGCCGGCCATCACCTTGCTATTGTCTGTGACTATAAGGTTTTTTCTTCATCCTTTCACCTTTTTTTTTTTTTTTAAGATTTTATTTATTTATTTTCAGAGAGAGGAGAAGGGAGGGAGAAAGAGCAATGTATGGTTGCCTCTCACATGGCCCTCACTGGGGACCTGGCCTGCAACCCAGGCATGTGCTCCAACTGGGAATCGAACCGGGATCCTTTGGTTCCCAGCCCGCACTCAATCCACTGAGCTACACCAGCCGGGCATCCTTTCACCTTTTTCACCCATTAGAAAAGGTAAGTAAAATGAGACCCCTTTCTTTGATCAGGCATGGCACCTGAGTCTGTACGTACATGCTACCATTATCAAACCGTGCCACGGTATGAAAAAAAGATTTTCGAGTTTCTTTCTCTGCCCTCTTCAAAAAAGCTATTGTCACCCTGGCTGGTGTGGCTCAGTGGATTGAGGGCTGGCCTGCAAACCAAAGGGTCGCCAGTTCGATTCCCAGTCAGGGCACATGCCTGGGTTGCGGGCCAGGTCCCCAGTAGGGGGTACATGAGAGGCAACCACACATTGATGTTTCTCTCCCTCTCTTTCTCTCCCTTCCCCGCTCTAAAAATAAATAAACAAAAGCTTTAAATTTTTTTTAAAAAGGTTAGTATCATTATTACATGTCAACCTGGGAACTAAAGTCAATGTGCGTATGTCCTTCGTAACCGTCAGCCACGTCCAACGCAGAACAGAATCCTGCAACCGCGTCAAGTTCAAAGGCAGGAAATTACTAACCATAACTTTATGCTGCCTGCCTCCGAGCGAGAGCCAAGCACTTGGCTTCTCGGAGCGGAGTGCCATCTTGGAAGGACAGAAAACGACATGTGGACTAGAAGTAACTGTTGTTTCACCAAAAGCCTTTAAGGAAACATTTCACGGAAACAGAGAGGAGAGCCTTGTGATGTTCCAGCCTGGCAGTCGTTACCCCTGGAAGGATTTGTGTTGTTCTCACGTCACAGGGCCCTTGGCTGCAGCCCATTGCCCGGGGCTCGGTCGCTCCAGGACCAGCCTGTGAGCTTCTGCGATGCCCAGCGCCCCGGCCAAGGGCCCGCGTGAGCTGTGAGGGAGGGTCAGGGGCTGCATTCCCCATCCCTCCGTCACACCCCGCTGGGCCACGTGGCGCTGTTTTGTCATCAAATAGAAGATAGAAATAAATCAGGCAGCATATACTTAAGATATATTTAATGCACAGGCTTTATTTTATGACATGTTTATTATTTTTTCATGCAAAAAAAAAATACTCAGGCACTAATGTGCTGATGTTTTATTTTCTTGTGGTGGGTTTGTAATAGGGACAGAGAACCTTTAGAACTTCACAGCCTCAGAGAATAGAAGTGCCCGGTAACACTAGTCTTTAATTACCTGTTATAACAACGCCCCGCCACCCCGGTCCTCCATTCCCGCCCCCCCCCGCCTCTCCTGTCTCTTTAATGGTGACATGTATGTCATTGGACACCCCTGCAGCCTAGACTGCAATAGCCCAGAAAGGGAATTGTCTCAGAGAGGGTTAATCTCCTGCAGGAGAGTCACGCATGTTTGGAAGGCAAAGGGGATACTTGGGATCTGAGGCCGTGGATGCTGAGTCGCTGGAGAGGAAGGCATGGAGCCCAGCCGAAGGCTGGGACCCCGAATTTTGACAGTTACGTCATCTCTGACCTGGTTTACCAGGGACTGCTTTCCACGAACTGCTGGGGAGAATGAGTAAGTTCCGGTCCTGAGCAGATAAGTAAGGTTGTTCTTTGCCATGTCTTTGTCTCAGAGTTCAGGCATTTAAACAACCTGTGATTAGATTCTTTCTTCCTCCCCTCCCCAAAGAACCAAGGGTCATTCCCTTCTGACTTCGTGTAGCTCCTGACGGGCCAGGGGTCAGCTTTTTGGGGGATTCAGCTATGTGAATTCTAATCCCTTTCACTTTCTTTAAAAAAAATTTATTCATTTCTTTTTAGAGAGATTGGAAGGGAGGGAGAAAGACATGGAGAGAAACATTGATTGGTTGCTTCTCACCTGCTCCCAGTTGGGGACCTGGCCCACAACCCAGGCAGGCGCCCTGACCGGGAATTGAACCAGTGACCCTTCGGTTCACAGGCCTGTGCTCAGTCAGACAAGCCACAGCAGCCAGGGCTAATCCCTTTCATGTGCTATTGCCCTGACTTCTTTCTTCCCTCTCCCCTGTCTGCCTCCTTCATGCACTCTTTCCTCCCCTATTAAGAAAATATATAACTAAATCACGCCTTGCCCTGTGGTCCCATAAAAACCTCACGTATAAGACACAGGAGAAAATAGGGGGAAATGCATGAAAGAGGAACGCACAGGCCGTGTGAGAAAATAGAAAAGTGGGCAAAGCAGGAAGAGCAAGGCGAGCGTCTTAGAGTCTCAGCGTCTGCTGAGAAGGTGTTGTTTATCTAATGCGTGAGAGAAATTCTAGAGAAAGAAGGATAGGAGGGACAGAGTGCAAGGAAGAAGCGAAGAGGCTTGGAGAGGAGGAAGGAGAGGCGGGGGAGGGGGGCGGAAGGGGCTGGAACATGCTGGAGTTTGAGACCGTCTTTAGAACCAACGCAACTGGCTGGAACTCTTGGCGCTGTTGGATGCCGTGTGTGGTGCTAAGTTTTGCATAATCCCTCACATCAGAGATCCAAGCACTCACTCCTTCCCCCTTGCTCTGGGCTTGTCTCCCAGGCAAGTCTGCCACCTGCCTGACCCTGTGTCCCCAAGTTTGTGCTGATACCAGCAAGCCAGCGCCAGACCAGAGGCTGATTGGTACTTGGCTCGAGACCTGACTGTTTCTTAAGAAACCGTCTCTTTCTTATTTGCCTGGAATGAGAACAATTCGTTTTCCTTCCAACTGATCCTGCCGAGGTCTTTGCCACTGCTTCGGTGCAAGCATTTCACTCGACTCTCTCGTTTTCCACTGGAATGTTGTAAGAACAAATATGAGTAGAAATGTCTGTGCATTTTTTTTTAATAAATATTCTTTTTTTTTTTAATATTTTATTTATTTTCAGAGAGAGGAGAAGGGAGAGAGAAAGAGCAATGTATGGTTGCCTCTCACATGGCCCTCACTGGGGACCTGGCCTGCAACCCAGGCATGTGCCCCGACTGGGAATCGAACTGGGACCCTCTGGTTCCCAGCCCACGCTCAATCCACTGAGCTACACCAGCCGGGCCTGTGCACTCTTTTTTTTTATTAGAGAAAGAGGATGCTAGGAGTATAATTCCTGTTTCAGAAGTTGCTTAGGAAAATGAAGCTTAAATAAGCCTGGAACTAAAGAAGCAGCTCAGGTTTTATTACAGGTTCGTACGTTAGAGTTTTATCGAGAGCTTAGCTGGATGCTGAGGTACTGGGACTTTGTTCATCATATCTAGACACTTTCACTACCTGACCACGTAAACTCTTTAAGAATTCTCTGAGTGTTCAAATGTTCAGCATCTGTGGCTTGTTTTACCTGGGCCTCACAATTTCTCGGCTGCTTGAGTGACTCCTGACTCACGGAACAAACACAGTGCAGATTTTCTTTAAATTGCATTTTTAAAAAGATTTTATTTATTTATTTTGAGAGAGAGGAGAAGGGAAGGAGAAAGAGAGGGAGCGAAGCATCAGTGTGTGGTTGCCTCTCACACGCCCCCTACTGGGGACCTGGCCTGCAATCCAGGCATCTGCCGTGTCTGGGAATCGAACCAGTGACGCTTCGGTTTGCAGGCCGATGCTCAACCCACTGAGCCACACCAGCCAGGGCTCCCTGCAGATTTTAACGATATGGCTAATAACATGGAAGATCAATCGCAGACACTCCAGGTGACACCAGTGTCCTACCTTGGGGCCCTCACGATCTGCTGATTTCTTTGGAAGAGCTGTGCACTTCTCTGATTGGCTCATGCCTCTCCCCAAATAAACACAAAATGAAAAGAAACCCACCACGGAACCAGGGCTGGCACAGAGTCCTGGCGGCCCAGTCCGTGATAGGGTGTCTGTTTATGACGTCACAACAGACAGCTGTGCCTAGAGAGTGGGCGGGGCCGCGTTGCTAGGGCTACCGATCGTGAGGGTGGAGCCTGAGTCTGGCTGTCAGTCATTCCACCCGCCCAGTTCCCTCTGTAGCTGAGGTTTGCCCTATGCCCAGAACAAGAATTTGTGCGACAACCAAGATTTTCAAGGAAAAACAGTGTATCGGATACATTTATCTTTTTATTTACTTTTATTTTATTTTATTTATTTATTTTTAGAGAGAGGAGAAGGGAGGGAGACAGAGAAGGAGAGAAACAGCAATGTATGGTTGCCTCTCACATGGCCCCCACTGGGGACCTGGCCCGCAACCCAGGCATGTGCCCTGACTGGGAATCGAACCAGGACCGTCTCGTTCCCAGCCCGCGCTCAAGCCACTGAGCTACACCAGCCAGGGCTTTATTTACTTTTTTAGAGAGAAGGGAGGAGAGGGAAAACAAAAGGGAGAGAAACATTGATGTGAGAGAGAAACATCCATCGGTTGCCTCTCACATGCGCCCCATCCCGGGGACCGCACCCACAACACAGGCATGTGCCCTGACCGGGAATCGAACCCGTGGCCTGTCGCTGTGCGGGAAGATACTCAACCCCCTGAGCCACACCGATCAGGGCTTGGATACATTGACCTTTGCCAGTAAACTATGCCTTGTGTCTGTTTGAGTTCATGATAACTAATTTTCAGTTTTTCACTCGAATTACCAGTCTTGTGGTCATTATGGAATGGAGACAATTTCCCTTCCAGTTTTAGCGTCTTTTATTTTTCGACTGAAGCAGATAGGTCATACCGCCCGTGTGTCTGCCTGAACAGCAGATTCCATGCCGCACGCAGCGTGTTCTGTGACAGGAAGATTCCGTGGCTTGTAACCTACCCAGAATGAAAATATGTATTTACCCCATGCAATGATTTGCTTTGAAGCAGAGCTCCGTCCTAATTCCACCTTCTCTAAGGATGTGAAAAGGTCGTCGGTCATGGGAATACTCATTACAGCTCTCAGTCAGCAGGTGTAATTAAACAGGACCGGGTGTCCTGCAGGGCGGCTGAAGCTCATCTGGATGAAAAATGCAAGACTGGACACATTTTGCTCTTGTCTGTGGACATCTATCGAGTGAATAAAAAACAAAAACACCAGGATGGGATGGTTGTAGACATTTTATGATATAAAACTTCTGATTATTCTCAGAAATGATTGGGTGTGGGGAAAGAGGGAAGGAAGGAAGGAAGGACGGAGGGAGGGGATTCCAAGGCGCGTCTAGCCTCTCCCAGTTGGGGCATGGCACTTAAACTTTGTTTTAGTTTTTGTTTTGTTTCAACCCTGACAGAGTAGCTTCTGTGAGCAGTTGCCATTTGGGTGAGTGGATTGATTTAATAAAGCGCTTTGCCATTTTAAAGTCTTCCCTGAATTCTACGTCCCACGTACACGTGTGATCTTGTTCTTTCAAAGGGCAGCGCCCATCCTTTTCTTGTGAAACATCCTCCGAATAAACGAGGCACGTTAGTCCGAAAGAGAGCGCCAGGCCTGCGAGTGTGCCATGCAGGCGCATCCGAGAAGCGAGTGGTGAGCCAGCGCACGCAGGGCCGAAAGGAGAAAGACGAATTTGAGGACATGGTCACAGGGCGGGGATGAGCCGCACCCCCGAAGGGGACGTGCTGCCCGGCCACCAGCCGGTGCGCTCCTGCTGTGCGCTCCTGCCGCCGACCTGGGCGCAGCTGCGCGGTGCCCGGGAGCCGCCCCGTCCTCGAGTTTGCGCCCCTTCCCCAAGGTGGTCAGATTCATCTCCGCGCTTCCGCAGGCGCAGCTCCTGCACTGATGGAAAGGCGGTCCAAGTCGTGAGCATTTATCACACTCGAGGCAGAGCTGGTGTCAAATCTGTTCTTTACCACAGAGTCGCTGGGTGCGGTTGTGATTCCCCCGGACGGCCCCCTGTGGTCCAGCCTCATCCCTGAGCTGTGAGCGTGGTGCACGCGTCCCACCGCTTCTCCTGGGGGTGTCGCCAGTGCAGACACGAGTTCTCTCAGCTTCGTGAGAGCCCTGGGATCCCTGGGAGACTTTCACAAGCTGTTCCGCTATTATCAAATCAATCGTGAAAGCCAACGTGTGACCATCTCAGTGTTTGGGACTGTCATCTATTCTTTTTTGTTTTTAAATCCTCACCAGAGGACATGCTGATTGATTTTAGAGAGAGCAGAAGGGAGAAAGAGAGAGAGGGGGGAAAAGAAACATGGATGTGAGAGAGAAACACGGATTGGTTGCCTCTCCCACGCACTCCCACTGGGGACCCGCAACCTAGGCACTTGCCGTGACCAGGAATCGAACCGGAGACCTTTCGGTTTAGGGAGTGATGCTCCCACCGAGCCACACCAGCCAGGGCCTGTCGTCTCTTCTTGACATCGAACTGAAGCCCTGTGTGTTTTAGAGTCTTAGGTTTTGTCATGGATTTCCCTCTTTATTCATCAATGCAGCACTTCTGCTGAGAGCGCGGGAATATTCTCAACAACAGGATGTGGGTGAAGTGCCCCCAAAACTACAGTGACATCCCCGCCTTGCTTGCCATTGAAAACCTTCTACCGTATTTTATCTTGTTCTTCGTAAAAATAGCCAATGATCTCTCTTTTCTGTGGCAGTCACTCATGTTTTAGGGACATGAGAAACGTCCCTCCCAGCAATGACCTTGAAAACGTAGAAATCTATCCCTGCCGTGTCTAGCTGCCTTTCATAAGTTACTTTGGATAAGTTAGGATAAGTTACTGCGTAGAATCATTGCAGCTGTTCTCAAACCCGTTCATTTTTTCCATCCCGAATTACCTCTTGAGGTGAGTTCACCTGTGCATTACCGAATACTGCCTATCATTTTTTTTTAATAGATTAGCTCTTGGAAATTCCTATACAGGGTCACACCTAGTCAAGTGCTTTCAGAAATGTAGAAAACAAATGCAAATTCACTTTTCCGGCACAAATTACGCTTTTGTGGACGGGGATCGTAACTCTCTGTTGTCCAACTGCCTAGTCAGGAGCCATTCATTCATCACTGACGTTATCTCACGGAAATCTAGTTCACTTCTGGGCATCTCAAGTCTCTGTGATGTTAAGTGTCTCCGTCTGGCTCCCCCGGAAGCAGACGCTGAGATGAGGAAGCCAGTGAACATGGTTCCGTTTCGGAAGGTCCATGGACACCGGCAGAGATGCATGGGGCAGTGATACAGGTCAGGGAAGCAGCTACAGAGCCTCGCTATCAATCCACTTCCCACGGAGAGGGGTGGGAGCTTCATTCCCCGGGAAATGGCAGGAAAATATATGGAACACACCCATCAGCATCAGCCCAGAGAAGTAGGAGAGGCACCGTTTTCAGGGGAGGCCCCAGTGGGTGTCTGCGGCCAGGTAGTTACGGGGAATAAATGCGTCATTGTGCGGGAAACACTTCGAATAAGCCCAGCGTGGGAAAGCGCCCCAGATCTGCTAGCTGCTGGGCTTCTTCACTGTGCCACGATAGGGAAGCTATTTCTAAGACAAGTTCCTATGTGTTGAGTGCCAACTCTAGGTTAACCCTCGACCCGATCCTAGAATGACACCGTGGGTCACACCTGGTCCTGAGTCTCACCAAGCCTACAGGTTGGTGGTGGGTGACAAGCACGGGAAGACACCAGGGCCTGAGAGCTGGAACACCAGCAGGAAGGAGTGTGACGTTCTGCTGCAGTGACGGGCGAGGCCCTCTTAGACAGGACATGCAGTCGAAGGCTCACTTCGGGCCTGGCCGTGCTGAGGAAGGGCCCCCGGGCTGAGCAGACTGCAGGACACGTAAGGACGCGTGGGAAAGGTGGGCACTGAAATGTCAACTGAGCTTTGTCACAGAGCCATGGATCGGAAGACTGGAGGGAAGGGCTGGGGAACGGGGGCGTGGGACCTGTGTCTCCGTCCGGGACCCCGACTGGGACTGGCTCCGCACTTGGCTGAGTGTTCTTTTCCTGCCATCTTGACATTTTTTAAGTCTTTTTTTTTTTTTAAAGAATACTTTTTTTTTTTAAGGTTTTATTTATTTATTTTATTTTTAGAGAGAGGAGAAGGAAGGGAGAAAGAGCCATGTCTGGTTGCCTCTCACATGGCCCTCACGGGGACCTGGCCTGCAACCCAGGCATGTGCCCCGACTGGGAATCGAACCGGGACCCCTTGGTTCCCAGCCCGCGCTCAATCCACTGAGCCACACCAGCCGGGCTTTTTTAAGTCATTTTTAACCAGCATGTCTCCCATTTTCATTCTCACTAGGCCCTGTGAGTTGTGTGGCTGGCCCTGCAGAAGCGTGTTACACTGGGGACAGACTGTAAAAGGTCTTACGGGTCCTGCTGTGATGATAACTTTGGCGTCACCGTGATTGGGTCATGAGGGGCCCGGATATTTGGTCCAACATGAGTCTGGGTGTGTCTGTGACGGGGATTTGGGCTGAGATTAACATCGACTCCGGCCCTGGACAAGTGGCTCAGTTGGTTGGAGCATCGTCCCATACATCGAAAGGTCGCAGGTTTGATTCTCAGTGAGGGCACATACCCAGGTTGTGGGTTCGATCCCTGGTAGAGGCATGTGTGAGAGGCAACCAATGGATGTCGGTGTTTCTCTCTTTCTCTCTCAAAGCAATGAAAAAGTGTCCTCAGGTGAGGATTTAAAAAAATGAAAAAGAGAAGACATTGAATCTGAGCAAAGCAGATTGCCCTTTCTCAAGGGGGCGGCGGCCCCCATTTAATTATTTGTAGACATAAATGGAGAAAAGGCTGATCCTTTGTGCGTAAGATGGAATTCCTTCTGCTTGAATCCTGGCTCTTGGGTGTTGATCCCACAGGCCTTTGAGCTGGGTTGCCAACTCCTTATGCTCTATAATAAATATCTATTTCTACCTCTATCCTCTATCTCTGCCTCTCTCTCTCTCTCTCTCTCTCTCTCTCTCCGGTGGGTTCTGGAAAGAAGCAGACTAATACACCTGCAAAAGTGTTTGTGGTTTTCTGTAGGAAATGTGGGACTATTTAAGTTTGGTTTTTTAATACAATGTCACGTGCCCTCGATAACAATCCAACACACAGAGGGGACGGCTTAAACCATCTGTAGCTGGCATGCCCTGCATCTGTAGGCTGCTGCAGTTGTGCAGAAGAGAGCCGATGCAGGCGGGCGTGTGAGCCAAACCGCACACGGTGAAGGGGCAGAAAGCAGTCGGTCAGCCACTGGATGTGGAGGCTTAAGAAAATGAGGTCGGCTAAGAAACAGAGCCTGGAAGGCGGTTCTGCAAAGGACATGCAGCGTCCCGAAGCCTCACGCTTCTGCCTTCCCACACTCGAGAAGGAATTGTGTTTGTGTTCCTCACCTGCACCGCCTCCAGCGGCGCTTCTGGGCTCCTGTCCCGTGTCGCGGGCCGCGTGGTCTCCGTGGTGCCCTTCTCCGCCCTGGTGGATGGATCGAGCCGTGCGTGCCTGTTCCTGACGGCGGAAGACATTAGGATCATCAGGGGGCACCCAGAGGTGGTTTCCACCTCCCTTTCCTCGGTTGTAAAATGACAGTGTGGAGCTGTTCATTCAGTCAGTAACCACATTGATTCAAGCATTGTGCGCCCCAAAGTATCATCTACTGCACCGTTCTCCCTAAATCTCGCTCTCAAAGTTCTGCTGTGCCCACTCACTGGCCGATTGACCCCCCCACAGTAATTCAGGAGCATCTGAGAAAACTGGAGATGTTTTTTTTTTAAATGACTTTATTTATTTGTTTTTTAAGATTTTATTTTTATTTATTTTTAGAGAGAGGGGAAGGGAGGGAGACAGAGAGGGAGAGAAACAGCAATGTATGGTTGCCTCTCACGTGGCCCTCACTGGGACCTGGCCTGCAACCCAGGCATGTGCCCTGACTCTGAATCCAACCAGTGACCCTTTGGTTCCCAGCCCGCGCTTAATCCACTGAGCTACACAAGCCAGGGGTAAATGACTCTACTTATTTTTAGAGACAGAGAGGGAGAGAAACATCAGTGTGGGGTTGCCTCTCGCATGCCCCCTATTGGGGACCTGACCTGCAACCCAGGCATGTGCCCTGGCTTTGAATCCAACCAGTGACCATTTGGTTCACAGCCCGCGCTCAATCCACTGAGCCACACCAGCCAGGTAGAGATGGGTTTGCACCCTCCTTGTTCTAGATCAGTTATGGAAACATCAGCAGCAGCTTCTATGCTCTCTAGAAAGTTCTCCCCATGTGTGTCTCCATTCAGAGGCAGACAGCGCTTCTTATCTCGACCCTTCTTTACTTTTCCATCAGCCAGTTCACTACTCGTGAGGGCGCACTCTGTACAGTTTCCCTGTGGTTTCCATGTGCTTCCTCGGGAGCATCTGGTGGAAGAAGCTGAAAGATCTGCGTCCAAGTCTAAATCTACCACGTGTTGGGCTTCCTCTGTTCGGACTCAGGAGGTGGGGGCGGAGCCACGTCTTCTCGCGTTGATTGGTTGGCTTAGGTTCGCTCTCCTGTGTCAATCATTTTGCCCCAGAAAGGTCAGCAGACAGTCTTCTGTCTCTTTCATTTTTTCATTCCGCAACCACTGTGTTTACGGTATGTCAGGAACCGGGACAGGGCCTTTTCCCACCTCACCCAGCAATGGGCTCCTTCCTACCAGGAAACCTGGTGGCCTGGGCGCGCTGAAAGTCCAGAGGATGACTTAATCCTTTTTTTTTTTTTTTTTCCTTTTCTCTTATTGATTCCAGAGAGGGGGCAAGGGAGGGAGAAAGAGAGGGAGAGAAACATCAGGGACCAAACCCCACAACGCAGGCATGTGCCCTGACAGGGAATCGAACCCACCACCTTTTGGTTTGCGGGCCAGCACCTATCCCATGGAGCCACACCAGTCAGGGATTAATCTTGAATGCAAATGGATGCTCAGCTATCTAGAGCAGCAATGTTCAGAGCCATTTTCATCTCATTGAAAAAGTGCTGCACCACACCAAAAAATAGAGTTTTTGCTCATCTGACCCCACCAAAAGAAATATTGGTAGAATTTTGATTCATTCACACCAGATGGCTCTTGGAGTGTTGGCTGTTGTTATTTTTTTATTTAACCGTCAAAGGGAAAGGAGGTCAGTGCCCTGGACTAAAGCACCAGGTATTGCAAGTTTTAAAAATTCTTTTACATTGGTGAATGAGCCCTGGCTGGTGTAGCTCAGTGGATTGAGCACGGGCTGGGAACCAAAGGGTCCCGGTTCGATTCCCAGTCAGGGCACATGCCTGGGTTGCAGGCCGGGTCCCCGTGAGGGCCATGTGAGAGGCAACCATACATTGCTGTTTCTCTCCCTCTCTGTCTCCCTCCCTTCCCCTCTCTCTAAAAATAAATAAAATCTTTAAAAAAAATTATTTTACATTGGTGAATGAGAGGCTTAGAAGCAGTTCCCAGAAAGTAGGAGAACTTTCCTCCGTAAAAGAGTTCGTAGTTTTATTCTTTTGATTTACAATGGGTAAGAAGACCAGTACTTGATACCCCTTGTCCTGTAAGGGGAGGCCGGCGGTGATTTCACTGCCAAGGGTACAGAAGGGGCCGGCCTGGCAGGCGTGGGTGCTGGCGGCCCTCGGGCCTGTCCCGCCGGCCTCCCAGGGGGCCCCTGTGCCCTGTGTCCTGGGTGGCGTCCCTCTGGAGCTCCCCAACTTCACGCTGAGGTTCTCATCTTCAGTCACTTGGCCTTGGTGAGGCCGAGGCTCACCTGGGACAGAGTGACACCAGTGCCCCACCATGGTCACAGTGCTTCTAGCAGCCCCAAGGGCACATGCTGGCACTTCTTCAGGACCTTCCTGAGTGGAGGATTTGAGGGTCATGGTCACCTCAGGGTGACTGTGGTTTGTTGACCTTTCCCTTAGAGTCTGTCCGTCTCTGTCTCTCTCTGACTCTATCACCATATCTATCTGTCTGTGTCTCTCTGTCCCTGTCTGTTGTTCATCCTCTCCCTCTCAAAAGGGTCCAGAGACGCAGGGAAGGGCACCGGACTGGGGCAGGATGCCGTCAAGATCTCTCCACTCCACAGTCAAGTTCATTGTCAACACCCTGAGCGTTTCACGCTGTAAAAAAATAACACTCCCAGGAGCCCAAAGGAGGTACCAGACTGTGAACCGATTAATTTAAAATAAGAAATTGTCAGCAGACTCTGAAAAGAAGCCCGTGTGGCCAGCCCCCCTCCCTCCCTTGTGAGCAGCCTTCCGAGACGGCAGTTCGTAATCGGAACACTGCTTTGGGGGGTGAGGTGAGGAACCCGAAGAAACTGAGTGGGTCTTAGGAAACTGTCCTAAGAGAGTTTGAGGCATGGCCCCGTTCTGGGGATAGAAAGCATATCTCTGCTCTCACTTTTACTTTGGGCTCTCTGTGTTTTTCTACAGCGACATCCACACCGCTAGCTAATCACATCGCTGGATTGCTTGCGCCGCCCAGTTTTGGACGGAGCTGCATCCTAGGGCTACAGTCATCCCTTGCTGTATCGCGGTTCACTTTATTGCGGCGTCACTGTATCGTGGGTTTTTAAAATATATATATATCTGATTCTGTATCGCAGAGTTTTGGCTATATCGTGGGATTAAAATTACATAGGTTTAAGAGGAGAGAAAGTGTTTAAGAGCACATGAAGTGTTTATAAGAGTGTGGGAAAGGTTGATAAGAGAGTGGAAAAGGTTTATAGGAGTTTGCGAAGGGTTTATAAAGCCTTAAAATGTGCACAAATAACAAAATAAATATAACGCCGCTACTTCGCAGATTTTCACCTATCGCGGGGGTCTCTGGAACGTAACTCCCGCGATAGGTGAGGGATCACTGTACCTGGAAGATGAATTGCCGCCCTAGCCGCTTGCAGGTGGCGGTTTGGCCCAGTAGATACTTTCCAGCTGCCCTTCTCGGCGCTGACATCTGGGTGGTGAGATTCAGAGGACAACCTTTCCCCCCAAATTTACACACTTTCCCGAGAACTCACGATAGCCCTCGCACACTGACAAGAGAGGAAGGCAAGCTCTTAATTATTATTAAAACAATTAGGGCAAGCTCTTAATTATGAAAGCCATTGCATGAGTCAACTTTCAAGTAAATAAGCGAGGATGTAGAGCAAAGAGCTAGCTCAGGAAAAATATCATTTTCCATATTCGTGTGCCGTTGCCATTTGAGTTCATTTCACCATGAGTTGTTTTTCTTGTTCTTTCCTTCTTCTGGATCCCCAGAAATTAGGGGGTGTTGGCGTCAAGGTTGAGTCTTGGAATTAAGTGGTGACTGTGATGATTTGGGGAGTGAGCCTCTCTCCTTGGGTGGAAGCATGATCAGGAGGAGGCCAGAGCTCTCGGATTTGCGTTTTGGGTGTTTTCTCTATTCTCCAAAACCCACTTTGGGTAAAGCTTTGCCTGTCGTTTATTAAGACGTCGGCCCTGGCTGGTGTGGCTCAGTGGATTGAGCACTGGTCTGCAAAGCAAAGCATCGCAGGTTCAATTCCCAGTCAGGGCACATGCCTGGGTTTCCAGCCAGGTCCCCAGTAGGGGGCGCTCGAGAGCCAACCACACACTGATGTTTCTCTCCCTCTCTTTCTCCCTACCTTCCTCTCTCTCTCTAAAAATAAATAAATAAAATCGTTTTAAAAAATTGAGATACTACATTTGGTATAATGTGGAAATCTGAGTCACTTACGTCATCGTGAAATTATTATGACGTGGTTATTACTGGTCGTGCCCACGCCTGGTAGTTGGGCTGTAGCACCAACTGTCATTCACGGTGCTAACGAGTTTTACTTGTGTGACGTTTGTTGGAGACGGTCAATCATGGAGAATTTGGGAGAGGACGCCTAAGACATGGAACCCTAAGAGACCAAGGTAGAATAGTTCTCCATGTCGAAGTTCTTTTATTTTTATTTGAGTGGTAGCTTAAGGCCCGTGTCTGGTAATGACTTTGACGCTTGTGAAGGAATGGCATGTGTGTGTGTGTGCGTGTGAGTGAGTGAGTGTGCCCACGCCCAGTGCCCACGTCTTGCTTGTCTGTCCACATAGTCATTTTAGTGCCACCAGGTTCTGCTTGGGGGCAGGGTCGCCTCTGCCACCTCCAGACAGGCGGCTGCACAGGGAGCCCGTCTGTTCTGAATCCGTCAGGCAGACAGGTGAAGGCCGTGTGGCCGCTCACCGCCCCGGGGTTGCCAGGCCCAGAGTCAGATGTGAGAGGGGGACAGTGAGACCAGGGTGTCTTCGGGAGTTGACTTGGTGTCACTCGCTGTCCAGTACTGGTCACAAAGAGAGCTGAAGGGCTGTTCACACGGACGAGTGGGCGCAGGTGCTGCAGCAGCCGCCACGTCCCACCTGGTGCTCTGGGAGACCTGCTCTGCGCTCACCTGGGCAAAACCGCAAGGCCCGATGGTACCTCGGTCAGCGGTGAGATGAACTGTCTCAGATCTTTTAAAGATGCTTTCCACATTCTCTCAGCTCATGGGGGCCGATCCCGACACACACATACAGGTACACAGGTGCACACAGGCTTACATACAAGTACACACAGGCACACACAAGCACACACAGGTGTACTCAGATGTACAGAGGCTCATGCAGGTGTACACAGGTGCACGCAGGCACACGAGCTCACACAGGTGCACACAGGCTCACACAGGTGTACACAGGTGCGCATAGGCACACACAGGCTCACATAGGTGTACACAGGCTTATAGAGGTGCACATGTGCACACGCAGGTATCTATGGGCTCAGACAGGCACACACAGGTGCACACAGGGACACACAGGTGCACATAGGCACACACAGGCTCACACAGGCATACACAGGTACCCATGGGCTCAGACAGGCACACACAGGTGCACAGGTGCACACACACAGGTGCACATACACAGGCACAGGTGGAGGGTGTTCAGAACCTTTTGGTCACTTGGCAGTCTTCTGACTGCCTTACGTTGTCTTGGAAGGGGCCCAGGGTCAGGGTGAAAAGAAGGGAACGCTGCAGCTCCTTGGGAACCCGTGCCCCACCGTGGACTGGGGCCAGGCACTGTGTCAAAGCCCAAGCTTTGGTATCATAGGCTGCGAAGGGTCTCTAACATTTGTTGATGTTCAGAAAATTGGGGGAACGACATCCGGTGCCATGAGAAATCCACTTCATACTCTCCACTGGACCCAGGGCCCCCGAGCAGAATTGAATATTCAGCACCTCGTTCCGAGACCCAGGGCCTCCTGAGAGTTCCAGAACCTCGCTCGCTGGGTCAGACAGGCCCTGCCAGGGCCCCACAGCAGCACGCCAGATGCCAGGCACCTGGAATGCACGCGGTCAGCTCTTTGTGGCTTCTGAGTTCCATTTGGTGTACCACACCCTTGACCTCAAGGAGGAAACTGTGCCCGTTCCGGGGGCTGGCCACCTTCCCTCCCTGCACAGGGTGTCACGCTGGTCCCACAAGGCTAGCCCTGCTCAAAGCTGGTCATCTTCTGGTGGAATCCTTGCCCATCATTTTACAGCTTCTCGCTGCTTCTCATGTCACTACTTTAGGTCCTCACTTCAGCACATGTCACTCGCTGGTGCCAAGCTGTCTCCCCAGGGTAGCCTGCCCTGTCCCTCTGTCCCTCTGCAGGACAAGGGCCGTTGGTTCTATATTTCAGCATCACAAAAGCAGAACCTCATTCTATTCCTCTCTGCTCGCCATCCGCCCGCCACCCGCCGCACCTAATACCGCGTCTCAGGGGCCACCGCAGCGCGGAGTGATTGAATGGATGTATTAACGCACCCACTGCTGGAGCTGGGTTTGGGTTTTGCTGCCAGATAAGCTGTTTCATAGATTAACTGTTATGGATACGTGCGTCGAACAGAGGACATCCATAAAACTACTGTACGGCGAGCGATAAAAATAGAAGAAGAAATCTGCTCTGATGTGGCATTTTCCCGGGAAGGGTCATTAGTTAGCTTGTCACTGCCTTCTGTCCCGGAGTTTGCAACACTGTGGTGCTTTTCTGGATTTATTCCGACCTGCCGGGCTGGAGCGGGACCGTGTGAGTCCAGCCGTCCCCTCCTGCCCGGGAGCCACGGCCTTGGTGGGACGCACAGTGCTTTTCTGTGACGTTCACGGTCACGGGCATCCTGAGTGGGTCTCGGCTGCCACCTTTCCTGAGGCTTAAAGACCATTCCCTCCCCTGGCGTAGGAGACCACGGTGGCCCTGGGCTCCATTTGACTGGCATCGGGGTTTCAGGCCACTGTTACCTCTCACTAGTCCAAGTCCCTTTGGGGACGCAGCAGGATTTTAGAGGCGCAGGCAAGACTGTGAGTAATAGAGAAGAACAAGGGAGCCCCAGGAACTCGTGTGCATTAGTGTGATGCTCTCAAGGTCCCTCTGCGTTGTCACAAATGGCAGCGTTTCATCTTTTCTCATGGCTGAGTAGTGTTTCATTGTATATATATATGTACCACACCTTTTCGTAATTTATTGGTTTTTAAGGAGGGAGGGGGAGAGAGAGACAGCAATTTGTTTTTCCACTTATTTATGGGTTCATCAGTCCCTTCTTGTAGGTGCCTCGACCAGGGATCGAACCCACAACCTTGGTGTATCGAGACGAAGCTCTACCCAACTGAGCTACCAGGCCGGGGCCATGTACCACACCTTTATCCCATCATGTACTGAAGGATGCTTTGGTTATTTCCATGTGTCGGCCACTGTGAATAAAGCTGCAGTGAACATAGGGAGCCGTACACTGAGGGAAGGGGCAGGGGGTGGTACAGGGTAAAGGGGGTCAAATACATGGTGACAGAAGGTGTTGACCTTGGGTGGTGAACACACAGTGCAACATACAGATGATGTTTCATAGAATCGTACACTTGAAACCTATATAATTTTATTCACCAACAAAACCCCAACTAATTTAATTTTTTTAAAGGTTTTATTTATTTATTCTTAGAAAGGGGAAGGGAGGGAGAAAGAGAGAGAGAGAAACATCAATGTGCGGTTGCCTCTTGCACGCCCCCTACTGGGGACCTGACCTGCAACCCAGGCATGTGCCCTGATGGGGAACTGAACCAGTTACCCTTGGGTTCTTAGGCCGGCGCTCAATCAATTGAGCCACACCAGCCAGGGCCAACTAATTTCATCTTTAAAAATTTTAAAGAAAAAAAACTCACTTCATTAAGAGACAATGTGAAGAGAACGGGTAGACCAAGTGGGTCGTCGATTTGTCTGCATCCACCCTACAAAAAAGAAAAAAAAAAAACAGTTACCATTTAATTTTTTCTTTTGGGCAATATTACGTATGCTAGGCTTCAAAAGTCACTTGGATATAAAAGCCCTGGTTATATGCCTCCAAACGAGCGTGAATCAGTCTCCGGGAGAGCTGCCCCGGGAAGACCCCATAGGAGAGCAATTTGCAGCTCAGCTATGACATAGCCTGGTTTTTGCTTAAAATGCAAAATTCCACCATTTTTGAGTATTTTTAGACATGTAAATATGAGAAGCGTTTATAACTCATTTTTTGTGGAATAGAGTTTAAGCCACCATGAAGTAATTGCTTAGTGAATCCTAAGAGAACCTGCTTTTTCTTTCTTCTTCATTTTTCCTTGAGTGTTGTTCACTCTTTTTGAAAATCTCATTTTGTTGTCCCCCGACCCAATGATGTATTCGGCATCTGTGCTTGTGAATGTCACATCTTCACTCCCGGGGCTTTTTCCCATTGCGAAGACTTTATATGTGTAAAGGGGGGAGTTACGCCAAGACGAAATGAAATGGTGTTGAACAGCCTGTGGAGCCCGACGCCCCCAAAGGGGAGGAGGGAGGCAAAGCAAACCACAGAGAAGGAGGAAAAACATTAGTTACAGTGGCTCGCAGGGTAATTATCCCTCCTTCCTACAGTGAAGGCATTTGTTGACCGTCTCAAAGTGAGTCAACACATCTTTAGATGTGGCCATGAAAAATAACTTTTTCCCTTCTGAGATAAGATCGGAGGCTTCTAGAAAGTGACTATGGGAAGAAAAAAAAGAGAGTGTCTGTCTCATGATCTTCTCAGAATTGTCACCACCCTGTCCCCGTGGTTTCAGGGAGCAGAGGAAAGAATCAAGCATCTCCTTCCCAAAAACTCACTCGCATGTTTTCAGAGCAGAAGTCCATTGAAAACCTGTCAACCATAAAATGGACAGAACACAATACAGCCGTTCTGACTGCGAAACCAACCCAAATTAATTGAGTCAGAGAGGTATAATTCTTGAATACTTTATAAAGCATGTGACTCTGTTACCAATTCTGTTGGTGTCTTGAAGAATAAGTTTATTTTATTTTTAGACAGAGAGGAAGGAGAAAGAGAGGGAGAGAAACATCAATGTGTGGTTGGCCCACAACCAGGCATGTGCCCTGACTGGGAATCGAACCGGCGGCCCTTTGGCTCACAGGCCAGTGTGCAGTCCATGGAACCACACCAGCCGGGGCTTGAAGAATAAGTTAAAAACCCTCCAAAACCAGCACAAAAAGACGCAGCCGTCACTGAGGGCTGCGGTGATCTGCAGTATTGGGTTGGTGTCAGAACTGGGTGGGGGGCGGGGGACGGGGAACATGTCCCTGATTCAACAGTAATCCACCCTCCCAGACACGACCCAGAGCTCATCTGTCAACCATCTGGATGTGACTCTTTTTCTTAAGAGTCACATGTGGAAATGAATTTGGATTTTGCTCTGGATTTGTGAGATACTTGGACAGCCTAACACATTCTGCCTCTTGCAGACCACTTGATGAGGAATTTTTGCTCTAACTTACTTTTCGTATGGAAAAATATTGAGATATCAAGAACCTGAAAGGGAAACAGAATTTTTTTGCAGTTTGGTCACGGGACATTTTTGGAACTAAAGGCCCTTATTGCTGTTCTTGATAGGAGACATTTTTTTGTCCTTTTTCTTATGCATTACACCATTTTTCCCCCTTCATTATGTGGCTATGGCCCCATCACTCAGCAGGCCAATATCTCATAGAGTGACTGCCCAGTACCGGAGCTTCGTAGCAAATGAATGCTCTTTCGAGGGGAAAGTAAGCGCTTAAGACTGAGAAAGGAAAACTACGTGGCCACGTGGCCCCAAAAGGCCATGAAAGCAAAATTATTCAAGTGATACTGTGTCTTGAGTAAACATATATTGATTTCATCGCATTTCTCAATGCCCTGGCCGGGTGGCGCAGTGGGTTGGGACGTCGCTCCGTAAGCCAACACTGTTGCAGGTTCGATCCCCGGTCCAGGCGTGTACGGGTATCAAACAATCCATGTTTCTACCTCTCTGTTTCCCTCTCTCTCTCTCTGTCCCTTGTTCTCTCTGCAGCTATTTCTCTCTCTCTAAAATCAGTAAGTGGCTTTAAAAAATTAGGGAAATGGCGATCGCTGTCGACTGAGACGTTTTTAAATACTGTGTTTTGCCATGTATTATGTGCATTCGCTTGCCCTAATTTTTGAGGGAAAAATAAGGAGGTGCATATAATGATTACGCACCACGGGTATGATAGTCCCATGTATAATGTGCACAAAACCGTGGGTGCACATTATACACGGTGAAATACGGCAATCACCCGTGACTTTCACACGGAAAGCATCCACAGCCTACAGACGGTGTGCGCTGGGGAGGGGTCAGCACACCTTCTTATGCTGCTAAGGTCATTTTCAAAGGAAGTGCGTGAAGCTTGGCCTCCCCGAGAAAGGGAGCGATACAGGCTCTCATCCAGAGAGGGACGGATTCCGCATGTCTTCTTCCCGGTGTCTTCCTGTTGAGTGCAGCCCCACTGCCTGTCTGTTCCAGGACCATGGGACACACAAACACTTCCTCCTGCAGGCGAGGGTCCCGGAGGTGCCTCAGCCCTATGGGTGGTAACCCCAGTTCCACAGACGTTTAAGTCTTATAGGTGATCTCAGGGACCCCAAGGAGATGCCAATTGCTTTCCTAGTTTACTGCTTCCTGGTCCTGCCTGTGCCACGGAATAAAGACTCACGATACAAATAAGAACTGTCAGGCTCTGTGGGGCTGGCTGCTCATCTTGCTTCCCTCCACACCTGCCTGTTGCTTCGGAGCCGCTTTGCATCACCCAGCAAATGGCCCGTGACAAGCCTGTGTGGGTTCCGGCACCCCCCCAGCCTCCCCCGACTTCACAAGCCTGAGGACTCCAGCCCCCGCACACGCAGGATGCCCCAGGCACTGCTGGAGAGGGCGAAATACATTACCTCTGACAAATGACTTTTCAGGAAGCGTCGCAATAAAAATCCCGGGTCCTGGCTTCCCGGCTGCCAAGTAATAGAAATGAACGACTCAGTTGGTGCCTTACAAATTGTTGGACCATAAGTAATATGGTGCTTGGGTAAAGTGGAGAAGTCATGCTTTTATGTGGACGATTCATTTTCTGCCACCATCTAAAAATAGCGTCCCACTCGGATGGGTTACTAAGGGGTTTTGCAGAGCAGGTTTTTTTTTTTCCAGAGCATTGTCCTTTCTTCTGGACAGTGGCTTCAGGCCGAAAAGCCTCGGCGAGTCTGGCACACGTGCGCACGCTTGGTGAATAGCTTTGTGAGGTCAGGCACTTGCAGCTTTGAGTGGTCTGACATAGAGGAAGGTCGCGTCCTCGTGAACTTGCGTGTTTCGGTGGTCTGCCATGCGTGCACTGCTGTGTCCTGTGAACATACCACACACCCGGCTGTTGTGACCGGCCACTGAGAATGGCCACGGGCGTGTTCTTTGCAGAATGCAGCTTTCTGCTTCATCCTAGTGCTGGCAGAGGAAGGGGCTCGTTAGCACGTCCTGAATAAAAGCCCTGTCTCCCCACTGCGGCAGTCAGATGAGCTTGTCATGTCCACTTTGAAGATTAGGAACCTCTGGCCCAGAAGGACTGAAGGAACCGTCGGAAGCCCCCAGCCCATCCAGGCCAGGGTCGGCCTGGGTGTCCAGCCTGCCTGTGACCAGGCACCGGCCCTCCTGACACCCATTTCCTGCTTCTCCCTTGTCCTGTGTGGGCAACGGAAGGTCAACCTTGATGTGGCATTACTACCACCTAAAAGATCCTTCTAGCGTCTGAGTCCTTGCTCTTTAATTTTGTGTAATTTTATGTCGAGTTGACGTCCCTATTCCCCCTTAATGATTTTGCCTTGACTTTAAAGAAGCAGGCTCAGCTCTACGTCTACCAGATGACAGGGAAGAGGAGCGCTCCGCAGCAACGGAAAGAAACAGCAACAGAAATGTGCGAGCTCCCAACACAGGCTCCCCCGAAGCCACACCTAATAGAGCTGAACGGAGAAATAAACAGACTTGCAACTATTCTGGGGGGAGCTTCGCCACCCTGCTCCCAGCCATTTGTGGAACTGCTAGACAGAAAATCACGCAACGCTCCTCAAAGTAACAAAGTCAGCAAATTGGAGAGCATATCGTTGTGGCCAGGAGGTTGGCGATGCTGTAAAGAGGTCGTGAGTGGGCGTGGTTACACAAAGCTATGCCCCACCCCCGCGCCCCGCCCCCTCCAATGATTACCGTAAAGCTGCTGAAATACGTGCCAGGTCAGTTTCCTGGTTTTGACATTGTGCTTGAATGATGTTCAGACGATGACTGCATTGGGGAGAAATGGCAGTAGGGTACGGGGCACCTCCTGCACTTTATCCCCGCAGCTTCCTGTGAATCTATCATTATCTCCAAACAACTTTAAGACCAATCCAGCAAGGCGACCAGCCCCGCAGCAGGCTGGGGGTTCGTTGGGATGGCGTCGTTACCTGTGGTCATGCTTATAGCCTGGTCACATAAACGCATCCCTCCTCCTCTTGAGCTGGTTTGGGTGGAGGTCCGAATGTGTCTGCTTGTGAAAGGCGCCCACCCCTGCTGGGGGTTGGAAGTGGGGGCCCTTCTCTTGGGATTGCAGAGGCCAAGCCACCCTCATGCGGACCAGGGCCAAGGGCACCGGGGATCTGAGGGCAGCCTCTCCCTGGGTCCCCAGACAGGCGCTATGGCAACGGGACTGCACCTAGCTGTTAGGCCTAATTGTGAGGTTTTTCAGTCAAAGCATCAGAGGCTAAAAATAGGGCCATTTATTTCCCGATGCAGGTGTCACGCCCGTGGGCATGCTCCTCCTGGCTGTGCAAGGGGCAGCGTGACCCAGTGACAAAGGCGTGTGATTGGACACATCTGGGATGGAAGTGACGGTGGCGGAACGTCGCGATTAGGGTACAGATCCTTCTGTGCGCAGCCAGCTAGACAGTGAACCGTTTTTATGTGATTAGCGGTCTTTCAGAGCCACCTTTGAAAGCAGAGAATCTTAGAAAATTAGGGTATTAGTGCTTTTTTTCTATGGTGATAGAAATGCCTGTTTTGTTTGCGGTGAAATACTGGTGCAGAGTTAAGGGCATAATAAATCACCTGAGGAGCTATATATGTCTGGCCCATACGTGCACACACCTTTTTATGGGCTGCCCAGGTTCTAAAGCCACTGGACCCTGTTTTGACGCTGACTCCAGGTGACATCGGATTCTGGTGGAGTTGGTACAGACCCCACGCAGGCTATTGATTTAAAATATCCATCTCGTCATCGTGGACGTATGGCTCGGGATGCCTATTAGTCAAATCGATCCTCTGGGCTGAATTTACGTTTGCGCCAATTACATTAAGAGCTTGGCGCTGAAGTGGCCAACAGGTTCCCAGGCAATGACAGGCAGGAGAAGGTGCATTTTCTGGGTGCGCCGCACAGGAGGGGCAGGTTCACGTCCCAGCTCCCCGTGCGCCCTGCCTGCGGAGCGACCTGCGGTCCTTCAGTGTTTGCTCCCCCCACCATCCCCCCCCCCCACCCCATGCACGTCCCTCCCCACACCCCTTGTGCGTAGGAGCCTCACCCCCGTTCGGCTCTGCCTTCTCGGGGAGCAGAGTCGTGCCCTTTCTCCCTGTGTGGCCCAGGGGCCTTGCCGCGCGCCTGACCCAGAGTTCAGGGCTCAGCACCCATTTGCTGAATAACCGGCATCCTAGGAAATTGCAAAGCTGCCTTTTCAACTTGTAGACTGGAGATGATTAAGAGTTTTCATCTACGCTAATGACCGTTAGTCCGGCCTATTGACTGTTTCCAAAAAAGACTGACGACGTATTTTCAAAACCACCTTTCTAATTTAATGTTTGCATTCGGTGTAAATGTATACTTTAACAGAATGATGGGGAATTCTACTGTTAGGGCAGTCCACATTGAGGATTCTGGTGACTTCCTTTTGGGTGTGTCACTTCCTTTGTCCCAGCGAAGTGCCAGCAAGGACAGCAGCAATGGCATACCAGAGTCACTTCCACCCGCAGTCCACTCGCCACCGCGTCCCTCCCTCAGCACTTACCCCTGGGCTCTGATCGCTGATGTTCCTGTAAACCAGAGCTCATCTGAGACTGCAGGAAAGAATAAAAGCAATTATCTGAGCAAAACAGAGCGGCAGCGTGGGAGACACCGAGTCAGGGAGCAAGTTAAATTGCACTCCATGCAGACAAACTGGTGGCCGTCTCTTATGGAGAAAGTTTGTGCCCAGGCTCCCAGTTCTATGCAAATGAGGGTACCAAAGTAATACATTCTGATTGGTCCGAATCGGGCAGTTCTGATTGGTTGGTTTAGAATCGTGCAGTTCTGGTTGGATGGAGCAAGTTGTGGCTCATTGGTCCAACCACAATATCAGGAGCTCCTTTAGGAGGTTGGCTCAGCGGGCAGGGGCACAGCGCAGGGGGCTGCACACGCGTGTGTATGTGTGTGTGTGTGTGTGTGTGTGTGGCCTGTCAGCAATGACCGCTGGACTCTGCTTGTGAATCTCAGCCCAGTTGACCACAAAGAGTCCTTCCTGGCAGATATCTTTCTCCCCAGGGTTCACACTTTTTTCCGCAGAAATCGCCACTAAGGGGAAGTTTTAAAGAAGATTCGTGTAGTTGTGAATCTGTTTAAATGTTTTCGCAAGTCAGAACACCCTCTGATTTTTATCAGCAAGTAGCTGAATGCACAGGGGTGACGCTCACACGCGTATGAAAGGGACTTTTTCCATTTGCTCTTGAAGACAGGGGCCCTCTGACAATCCGCCTCTTCCCTCACGTCACACAAGAGCATCAGTAAATGTAGGTGATGTGCAGTCTTATCTGCTATATCCACTTCCGTTAAATGGACTTATCACGGAAAATGCTCACATGGTGGCCGTGGGTGGCCGCAGGGGCAGGGGACAGTCTCCCACAGAACAACTCCTGGTTTCGAATGCCTGAGTCCCTTTTTTTTTTTTTTTTTTAATTCTGTGGCTGCCGCTTCCCCAACAAATGACCCAGACGTGGCCACCCACCTCGCCCTAGCACTGATTTACATGTGCAGGTGGAGTTGATGGCTGTCGCGGGGAGAATGTCCTTGATCCTTGCCGCGTGCAGGTTAATTGCCTGACCTGGCGCTCCTGTGAAAGGCACTCCTTTGCGCTGCTGAGCCATTTAACCTGCTCAGTCTCTTAGCAGCGAACAGGGCAACGCACTGAGCAGGAAGTGCCGGCCGCGTCCAGGTGGGGTTGGGGAAGGCTCTCCCTGGTTGGAAGCAGTAGTCAGTGACTAAAGGGGGGTGGGGGGCTATTGTGGGTGGGTCTTTGGCCTTTAATCCATGAGTCTGATGGGCTGAGGGCTGGGCATGAGGGTGGGGTGCTCGGCAGGGTGGGGAAGGAGAGGAAATGCTAAAGTCCTTTCCCAGCAGGTGAACTTGCTTGGGGAGATCCCGCTTTGCATTGAGGGACAGGCAGGTTAAAGGCCCCTCCAGGACAGAATGCTGAGGCCTGAAAAAGCCACTAAAAATGGCTCCAGAGAAAAGCCTGCCTGAGGATCAAGTGACAGTTTTCACACTTGGAGCTGATTTATGAGATATACATTGGACTTGTCTCAAAGCCTCCGGCTCTCCGCTGGGATTTCGAGGCTCCTTCACTGGATATCAGGTGGTAAGCAGCTTTGCCCGGTTTGGCTGACAGATTGCCGCGTGCCCAGTGTGGTCCCAGACGCAAGATTCCTTGGGATGCCAGCCCCCCCACCAGGCAGCTGGCAGCGTGGAAGGAGCCCGGACTAGAGCCAGAACCAGGGCCCCCACAGAAGGGCTCACTGGGGCTGTGTTTTTCCAGCCTGCAAAATGAATGCGCACAAAATACTAAGACGAAGTATAGTTTTGGTGCCCTGGATGCTGTTACTGAGAAATAACGGGATCATTTCAAATATTCTGATTTTTGTTGCGTGCACAGCTGCTTGGAAACACGGTGTTCACTAGACACAGCAAAGGGAAATGATTCTCATGCCGTTTGGGTTTCTTTTGCTTGTTTATTTGTTTGTTTGTTTTTTAATTTTCTTTTAGCTTCTGCAAAGTCCTTTTAGGATTTGGATGTTTTAGGTGCCAGTACTGAGGAAAGATCGGTCAGCATATTTTAGAGCAATTTGGCTAAGTTATACTTGCCTGGAAAATGTTAGTTGTTTGTTTTCTTTTTCTTTTTCTCCTCACCAGAGGACATTTTTTTTCTTCATTATTTTTAGAGAGAGAGAAAGTGGGAGGAGGGAGGGAGAGAGAGAGAGATTAGAAAGAGAGAGAGACATCAATTGCTTGCCTCCTGTTCAAGCCCCGAATTGGGATCAAACCCGCCACCCAGGCACATACCCTGACCAGGAATTGAACCTGCAACCTTTCAGTTTACAGGATGATGCTCCAACCAACTGAGCCGCCTGGCCAGGGTGAGAATGTTAGTCCTTAAGTGGAATAATCATGGTTTGATTTTTACCTGAATGCTCTAATTGGGCACACTGAATAGGATTCTTATGTTTGAGAACTCCAATTCTCAAAGGATTTGAATGACTCAGTAATTTTCCTGTAAATTGCTGAAGCAAAGACATCTTTTTTGTTTTGAAGGTCTTCCTTGTGGATAACTACAAAACGCATAGTATTACATAGTTACTCTGTTGAACCAAACTTTGAGAAGCCGTATTCTCACCTCCCATTTTGAAATGAATCAAATCATCCGCCTTTGGTGATGGTGGGGAAAACGGGCTCCGGTGTCAGGCTGACGGAGTCGGATCAGAACTCGATTCAGCAACCTCACTTCTTGAGTTCTGGCTAAGAGAAGAATTCAGGCGGATATCAAGTAGTCTGGATACGTGAGCTCTTCAGGGAGGTCATCAGATTGTTACCCGGAGGTCTGATGTATATCCAGGCGTTGAAGCAGGGCTGGAAAGTTCAAAAGTCTAGAACAAGAGGAGAACCACTTCCTCATGCCTCAGCCTGGTTGTTAGTGATAAAGCAGCTCAACTGTGGTCTTCAGTTTCTTCCTCGTGCCTTTGGCTGGGACTCTGCCAATTCTAATGACAAGAGACAGATGAGCCCACAAAAATAAATGAATAAATAACAGGCATGCATTATTAACCCGTGCATCCAGCCTACCTCCAGAGCACGCAGTGATGAGTAAGTCAAAGGGGTGACTGGAACTCAGGCTTATGTATCATCTTAAGGAAAGAACAATAAATTTGCAGAGAACCAGCAAGATGAGAGCAGGTGCTTCCACAGTGGCAAACTGGGGTGGAAAAGGGGCTAGTTGGTAAGGTTCGTCTGTGTAGACTCTTGGTGTTGCCTCATCTCTGGGGAGAAGGTGGTTAATCCCTTCCTGGTGAGGAATGCGGGCGTGAGAGGGGAGACACCTTCACCAGGGGATTTATGTTCTGTTTTCAGGTAAACAGCGGAAGGGCACAGAGATCTTCCTGTGTCTGTTTTTTCCTAGTTGCTTTCAGCTCAGAGTAATTCTTATGCCAGAGAGGCACCTTTTGGGGTCACATACCCTGAACCTTTCCCTAGCCGAGTGGGAAGGATTACTCACAGATCCGGGAAGG
>PVJI01009625.1:0-64138 GCA_004026765.1 Micronycteris hirsuta
TAAAAAGAGAAAGCAATCGTGTCTGGTGATGATGATCAACAAATGTTTGTGTCCTCAGTGCTTTCCTGGGTCTGTGGTTCAAATCGAAGCAGCCACAGTCTCAGGCAGCCAGAGGTGAGACGCTCAGAGCCAGACCACATGCGCACTCCCCCTGGTTATACCACAGTGTCAACCCCGTGTGGTATACAGGAGGGGTTCGGACATGGCAATCGGGATGAGAAGGAAGTGGGGAGAGCAGGGCTCCTCTTGAAGCTGTATGTGTACCATGCATGGTTTTTCCATAGATTGTGCGTTTCATGGGTCTACTTTGAGATGCCATTGACAGCCCACTGCACATCCACACCAGGCAAAGGAACCTAAAACTCCAAACTACTGTGTCACCCATGATTGTAGCAACCCTGTTCCATACCTTTTAGTCCACTTTCTGCTTTCGTGTTTAAAAACTGAAAGTCAAAGTCAAAGCCAGTCTGATAAAGAATGATCCAACATACTCATTTTATGAATAAATTGTATGTTATCATTCATTATTTGTGACAAGATCCATTAAACTCTTTTTAATGATCCTAAATATCTTCAACATGCTCATTGATCCACAGTCTACAATGATTTGGGCAGGTCTAGGCAGGAGAAATGATTGTAGTAAGAGGTTTGCTTCATGCCCCCATCTAGTTGCAGCCCTGGCCCTGCAAATACACGCACACATTATGCAGTCTTTGAGCATCTTGCACTTTTTCTTACACTCACCACATCTGACTATAAGTGCATATTCAATGCTTGTCTTCCCACAAGTCTGAAATTTTGGAGGACTGGGGATCAATTCTGTATTGTTAAACTCTATGTTCCTCATCTCCCAGTGCCTGACATTTAATAGACACTGATGGCTCTCTACTGAATAATAAGTGGATTATAATAATAAATGGAGGAATGAATAAAAGCAATAAACTGAAGGGTAATAGGAACAAGTAAAAAAGGTTATCTTGAGCCCTGGCTTGTGTAGCTCAGTGGATTGAGTATGAGCTGGGAACCAAAGGGTCGCCGGTTCGGTTCCGTCAGGGCACATGCCTGGGTTGCGGGCCAGGCCTCCAGTGGGGGCCATGTGAGAGGCAACCACACGTTGATGTTTCTCTCCCTCTCTCCCTTTCTCTCTCTAAAAATACATAAAGTCTTAAAAAAAAAGGTTATCTTGAGGTCAGAATATCAGCATCCAATAATTTAACTATGACTCTCTCATTTGTTATGTTTTACACATTTTCATTGTTTATTGGCAAAATTTTGGTGCTAGGATTTTTTTCCTCTCAAAGAAATTTTTTGTTTTCTTGGATATAAATGTATTTCCTGTTTCCCACCACAAACCATTATAAGATGGCTGAAGCATATTATATTCATTCATGAAGAAACTGATATTCAGTTAGTTTAAGGTATGTTTTTACAAAGTCTCAGGAATCTATGATCTTTGGCTACAAGCCATGTGTTCTTTCATCTATAGAAAATCTCCTTACGCAAACAGGTGTTTTAATTTTTATTCTTGTGTAGTAATTAAAAAGAGAAGTGGACTCAGAGGAGACCTAACTGCCATCCCCAACCCTGTAATTTACTTGGTCTTTAATTCCCGTAGATGTTGGTTTCATCGATGAAGCAGAGGAGTTGGGTTCGTGACCTCTAACCTGCCTCATATCAGGGCTATGAACCAGAGGGAAATACAATTTCAAAGTAAAATTTAAAAAGAAACTATGGTGTCAACACATTGTTAGAGGTGAACACAATAATTGTCCATTCATGTAATCACCTCTAAAAAATCAAACTGTAGTAGATATTAAAATAAAGATATGTTGGAGATATCAACTTGGATAAATCACAGGGTGGGTCACCTCTTGAGACAACAAAATTCCGTTTCTCTTGCACACGAAATGAAAGAAGTATCAAAGGCAGTGTAGGAGTTGAAAATAAATGTATTCATTCCTTCAATTAAAAGGAAAAAATCCCTCTGAGCAATTTCTATGTGCCAGGCACCATCCTAGGCCTTGACATTGGTGTGCGTGTCATCAGGACGCAGGACGCATGGACCACTGTTTGCACCAGTGTGCGCCCAGCGCAGGGAGATTCGGTTCCCTCAGGTTTGCATGATGGAGAGAACAGAGGGAAGAAGAAAGGGCTCCCTGCTCAGGTGCTGGAGCTCATGCAGACATCTTCTGAACTGGTTCCTGGTGCTAACAAATCCCTCCAGTTTTCACCACAACAAACTCTATTTTTGAGTGCCTGCCTACCCAGCAGAGCAAACATTTATTTAGAGGCACGGTCTGGGATTTATGTGTAACAGAGATGGCTCCATTCCCAGGAACATGGGGCATATTTAAAAACACTGAGACTGGAAAAAAGAACATTTGAAAACAGATATTTATAAAATACTTTGCTTCTCCATAATAAGGGCTCTGTCCTCATTGCAGCCTCCTCACTTTGTTCTCTTACATTTATTCAGTGCATTTCTACATAGGCAGAAGTGATTTTTAATTTTGATTTTATGAATTTTCTGAAAGCATATACATGAGAACTTTGAACAATTAGCATAAAGTGAATGTCTGAACAGATGTCAAATATAATTCCTCCACCTTTGAGGTTATGGCTCCAATTAGCCGAAAGGGAGTAATGTCTCATGCTCACGTTTTCATTCCAGAGCCTTGAATTCCACAAGTTACCACTGTCTTTCACCCATCAATCACTCCGCTTGTTTTTTTGTGACCCTGAGGAATTCAACCTTCAAAACTTATTTTTTCTTACTAATATTTCCCCAATAGCTCTGACACTTTCAAACTAGAGAATATCAATCCATAAGAAATTTTTTTATAGTTTTACACATAACTTTCTTATTAAAATCATTTAAGTTTAGTATTTCATTTTGCCTTCTCTCATCCAGCACAAATGAGATTATACCTTATTAAGAAATTGTTTTAATTTTCTTAATTTGATTTCCTTTCTTATTCTGTAATTTCTGTGTATATATTATTGAAAAATTAATTTTATTCTTAATAGGAGCTCAATATTATGCTTTCTGAGCTTCTTCTAAGTTAAAACTTTAATCCCAAGCTGATCTTGAATTATTAGAAACATTATGAAATATTTCACATAATTCCTATCAATATATGCAGTTAAAGTTTCTACTTGGTCCTGACCAGGTACATTTCTTCCTAAAATAAAGTACAAAATTTTGTTTTCTGCTGGAAAAAATCATAAAACCTAAAAAGTAAATAACTTTTATTACTATTTTGCCATAACATGGATTACAAATTTTAATTTAAATGCACTTTCACTGGCAAAGACGAATACTTTCATCTTTCTCTCCCTTCAGCACACAAATACAAGACTAAGTTTCCAGTGCCTGTTGAGACAGACACAGTTAAATGTAAACTTATATAAGGCGTTTGAATACCTCCTAACTCACTGTCAATTCATTTCATTAATTCATTCTCCTAATCTACATTGTTCAGCAATCTGTCAAATATCCACCTTCAGGGCCAGTACCAACCTTTATTGGTCACTTCCCAAGCAACTTCAAAGAGCAGTAAATCCTCCACGGGAAGTTCCTCAACTTCCCACTGGGGAAGCCCGCTGAGGGATGTCACCGACAGGGATCGGCCTCGGAGCATTATCCTTCCAGTCCTCTGAAACTGTTTGAATCACTCTTCCAATTAACTGTAAGAGTGGTGCGCTTTAGAATCACAGAGGCCCAAGGCTGGTAGATCTCAGGCTTGGGTAGCTTCTCATAGGACTAAACCAGCAGAATGAAATCTCATGTGCTTTCCAGAGAGCTCCCGGTTGAAGGAGGAATTGTCACGTTCTCTGTGCAGTCTTTCAGGTGGGTCCACAATATCTCCAGTCAGAATCTAAATCTTCCCAAACAACCCAGAGCTAGCTATCACAAGTAAAATCCTCAGTCTGGGGTTTAGGCGAGCTCCCTCTCCGATAGTGGCATCCTCCTAGGCTGACCATGATACATGTCCAGACCTTTAGCCCTTGTCCTTTTGACCAAATTCCTAGACTCACAGAGTCACCAATGGTCATTTCATCACTTCCGAAGGGATCCAAGATTAGCGATTCCCCTTATAAAGTTTTCAAACCACTTTAGATTACATGTAGAACTGGTTGGGACATATTTCTATGCTTCAATCATTTTATATTTCCTAAATATAATTCTCTCTTTTGATTCTCATTTCTAGAGCATAAGAAAATTATTCCTAGTTTTTTAATTCTACATCTGCAAATTTAATTTTGAAGGTTATGTATAGATTTTAGATTCCCTTCACTTAATTTCTTTTTCTAATTCCCTATGAGAAAATATAAATGTGTGTGTTTGAGTATAACATACAAAGAATGTAGTTTTGACTGATCAGTGAATAACAAATCATCATTTTAATGAGATAGTAGTAATTAATTTTAGTCCTATTTGTACATTTACCACAAATATTTTTGAATTGATAAATAATAATTTAATGTATATAAAAATGTTCACTATGCACTCCAATGTTCATAGCAGCACAATTCACAATAGCCAAGTGCTGGAAACAACCTAAGTGCCCATCTACAAATGATGGATCAAGAAACTATGGTACATTTACACAATGGAGTTCTACGCAGCAGAAAGGAAGAAGGAGCTTATACCCTTTGCAACAGCATGGATGGAACTGGAGAGCATTATGCTAAGTGAAGTAAGCCAGGCAGTAAGGGAGTAAGGGTGAGACCATATGATCTCACCTTTAACTGGATCATAATCAACAAAAGCAGAAAGCAAGCAAAACATAACCAGAGACATTGAAATTAAGAACAGTCTAACAATAGCCAGGGGGGAGTGGGGAGGGGACAATGGGGAGAAGGGTTTTCAGGAACCACTATGGAGGACACATGGACAGAACCAAGGGGGAGGAGGAAGGCTGGGGAGGGGAGAGGATGCAGATAACTGTAATTGAACAACAATAAAGTTATTACTTAAATTTAAAAAAAATGTTAAAAAAGTGTTCAGATTTGGGGGAAAATGCAAAATATATTAGATTCTGGAATATAACCAGGATCAGTAAATGCCATATATTTGCTTTTTCATGTATTTGCATGTAAATAAGTATGTATATGCTAATTTATTTACACATACAGAGAGACACATTCTAGATTTTTCCTAAATGGAGTAATGGCATTCACAAGCATACTTAATTTTGACCTACAGTACTTTATAGATTTAGCTTACAATCAATATTTTAACATTGTCATTCTGTATAACAGTAGAACTGAAATTCACAAAAAATATTCTTCACATTAGAATTATAAGCAGAATTATCATAAAATAATGTATTACTTGTTCCTACCATTACTATTTTATTATTAATATTTATAGTAGTAGTATAAATAGTAGTACTATTTGTAATCTAAATAGTAGTACTATTTGTAATCTAAATAGTAGTACTATTTGTAATCTTTTGTTAGGCCTTTAGCCATTTTTTGTATAGTTGGCCTTATTGACTTATGCCCTATTTTAAGATAGATAAAACCATATTTCATTACCTAATATTAATAAATCAATGTGAGTCAAGCAGATTAAATGGCTTTCATGATTCCTGACATAGTTGATTCTTATCTTTCCCTATAAAAGTAAATTTAAGTATATAGTTTATTATTCATTCAATTGGTAAGAAAAAAGTTATATGGTTAATCAAAAAATCAACCACCAAAATAGTAAAGATAAGAGCCCAAATTATTGCAATGACTTTCCCCTTCACAAAATGATTTGCTTGTGTTGACATAACCTCTGTGAGTCCTGCAAATACAAATCAAATAAAACCAAACAGAAGGGCATGCTGACAAGTAGTGAGAATGGGATAGCAGGGTGAGGAGAGAGGCACGTGTGTGGTGTGTAGGCTCAGCAACACTGAGATTAGTTGTTCCAGGGAAAACAACCCCAGGACAGCCAATTCACAACCCCCAAACTATGCTGCGAAACTTTATTCATTTGTGGTGCCAGAAACCTTCTGCTTGGTTGTAAAATAATCATTTTGGGGGCCATGTCCAATCTGCAACGTATCAGTTATGTAACCTCAAGCCAATTTCTTAACTAAGTTTTGGTTTTCTTACTAAGATGGGAATAGGACCATTTATATAGAGTACTTAATATAATGCCAAGCACTATATTAACCACTTTAGTAACTTTCCCTTTTATTTATAAAAGAAATATAGTGGTCTATCAAAAGCATTCTCTAGTAGTTATTATTGCAAAGGAAAGGAGTAAAAAGGAGGCTTATTTTTCTTTAATTTTTTTAATATTTTGCCACATGCATATATTATCTGCTCAAATAATGAATTACATTTTGAGGGAAATGACCTTAGATGAATGAAAATATTTCATGACATGCTAAATAAAAATCAGTAACATGTAAAGCAAAATACTTGATTCAATTTTATACAAAAAGTATACATACACTTCTACTAGTGAAGTATATATAAGACTGAAATAAATAGAAATAAAATTTTTACAATGGTTTCTTTAGGTGGTACTGATAATGATTAATATTTATTGATGTGGACTCTGGCCTGCAGTGTCTGTGGCATTATGGATGAGAATAAGTCTACCAAGACATGATCTGCTTGGGGACAAAAGGCAGCCAAACTCTCAGAGGAGGAGGGCCTTGAGCCTGTTCCTCAATGGGCTTTTATTAGGTTTAATTTGCAAGGGAATACAGGGTGTATATGTAAAGCTCATCAATTAATGTCAGGCAGTAATGATCAAACAATAGATAACATTCAAAGAATTCTGAGGGATTATTTTGAGTCAGGGTCAGATAGCTAAAGGGCCGTAAAATTTTGGGGAAACAAACTCATTCTATGCTTGGACTCTTATCATTTAAATTGAGGATATTAGCAAAGCAGGTTTCACAGGATTTTATGCATTCTTTCTTAGGCCTGATTGCCCAGGGGAACCCGCCCTTTCCAGCACAGGGCCTCACCCACCTCCAGCATTGTTTCAGGCTTAAGTCAGGTAGAGGAAGTAAGGCAGTCAAGAGATTAGGAGACTTCTCACAGATAGAATGAGGACTCAGGCTATGTCAAAGCCGAGGGGCAAGGGTCCATCACCCCCTTTTTCTATAGCCCCCCAAGTCCTTCCCGGAGGCCCCTTAGTGACAGTGCCTGTCTTAAGTTGTTCCTCCCTTGAGGAATCTTACCCACCATTGGCTAACCGGCTATGTGCTCGGGGCCAAGCAGGGTGAAGTAAAGGGGGCAGAGGTGGTGCCCCTGCCAGGGAGATAAGCTTTGTCTCCTCAGTGGCTTAGGGTCCCAAGGTTTCTTGCTCAGCCTTAGCCATGGGCGGTTACAGCTTCTGAAACCAGGCAGAGTGGTTCCCAACAATTTATGTGTTCTTTTTCTTTACTAGTATTTTGCAAATTTTATGCAATGAACATGTACACATATATCCATACCGTACACAGAATAAGTAAAACAGAAATTTCAATCAGATTGCCTCATGATTATTTCCTTCATTCCCACTCTCATCATTTTGAAAATCTTGATTCCTGGCTCTCACTCGAGGCTCTGCCTTAAGTATCAGCCCCCTCAGCAACACACCATCCCCTAATGACCCCTCAAAGTAGACATCTCATCCTATTGTCCCAACATGAGGACACTCTGTCAATTAGTTGCTTTTTAGTGGTGAATGTCTTTTCCAAACTTTCTCCGTGAGTCAACAAATGTGAAGTAAATGGAACCACATGAAATATGCCCATGGGATATATCTTCACCTATCCATGATATGTGGCTGAATCCCCCACTTTCAGATATACGTGAAAAGAAAGGCATTCATTTATGCAATTAGATCCAGATGAGAATCAGAAAGTTCTCTGCTTCCCAAATGCTCTATATATCCCTGAATATTCCTCTAGGATTTATACTGAAAGCATAAATTGGTGAGCTAAGAGCAGAGAAACAGTCATCCAGACAGAAAGGGAAGTGGGATTTCTCCAACATGGGAAAAGGAATCTCAAAAGTTCCTGATTTCTAATTTCACACTCACACTAACACTATCATTCTATAAAAAGGGATGAGAGGACAATATGGAAAAAATGATTTGTATTTGGCTTCCTTGGTAAGTATTCCAGCAGAGGTCACTAGACACATTTAGAAAAACCACATTTTTGTTTTGACATTTTGCAAGCATCTTGGAAATCTTTAGGATTTCAAAGACTGTATTACCTCCTCCTGCTTGTCTAAACAGATTCAGTTGATGTATTTATGAGTACCTACTATGTGCTATTATTCTAGGAGATGAAGATATTTCCAGTGAACAGTAGGCAAGTCCCTCTCTGCCTTTGTGTGAACAGATAGACATTAATCATGCAAACAAATAAATGAATTATATTAATTCAGGTAATGCTAAATTTCCAAAGAAGAAAAACTACAAAATGGTAGAAAGTGCCATTTGATAGAAATTGGTGCTTTAACTGGAAATGACAAAGAAAACTGGAGGAAGTGATATTTGAATTAAGACACAAATACTGAGAAAGAGGCAAAACTTGAAGACCTGGGAGGAGACATAGCAATGTCTTTAACACTTACAGGGACAGAAAGAAGACCAATGTGCCTGGAGGTCAGAGCATAAAGAATGAGAGAAAGTCTGGTGGGGAGGAAGGCATAGAGGAAAGCAGGGAACAGATCACAGAGAAGCTGGAAAAGAGTTTATGAAGCCAACATACCAGTCACAAATTCTAGAATGCAAAACTTAATCCATTACATCAGTAATCTCTCATTCTTTCTCAATTTTATAAAAGCGGCAATGAAAATTAGTTATTTATAATTTAATCATTTCTACTTAAAATGAAAGAAAGTACCTTTGTTTTCCAAGGTAATATCCTTATATATTTCATTTCTATGCTCTCACCTGTCCACTGTCTATACCTTGTCATGCATGTGTTGCTGTTGAGACTACAGAAATAGTATTAAAATGGAATTAAATATGTATATCAGGTACTGTGATCATAAACTTTGGCTTCATGAAGTTTACATTCTAGCAAGGAAAGCCAGTATTTAACAAGTAATGAAAGGACTTTGAGGGTGGTGAATATACAGGTGCTGTGAGAGCGTGTAATAATAGAATTAATGCAATCTAGACTATTAAGAATGACCTCTCAATAAAAAGAAATAAAAGGCATCTAAATGAGAAATGAAGAAGTGAAAATGTCAGTATTTGAAGGTGACAATTTATTATATGTAGAAAACCCTAAAGCCTTCACCAAAAAAACTGTTACAACTAATTCAGTAAAGTTGTAGAATACCAAATCAATAAGCCAAAATTTGTGGCATTTCTATATGCTAAAACAGACTATCAAAAATAGAAATTAAGAAAAAATTTCATTTATAACTGCATCCAAAGAATAAAATACCTAAAAACAAACTTGAGGGTAAATTGAACGTAAAATACCTGTACACTGAAAATTTTAAGACATTGATGAAATAAATTAAAGAAGAGAAATAAATAGAAAGATAGTCTGTGCTCTAGGATTGGAAGAATTGATATTTTTAAAATGTCCATAGTACCAAGATCAATCTAAAGATTCAATGCAATCCCTATCAAACTTCCAGTGGCATTTTCATAAAAAATAGAAAAAAAATGCTAAAATTTGCATGAAATCACAACCGCAAAAGACTCTAATAGCTAAAGTAATCTTGAGAAAGAAGGGCAATGCTACTTCTGGCCAAGATGGAACCGTAGGTAGACACACTGTGCTTCCTCATACAACCAAAAGAAGGGCAACAACAAATTTAAAAACAAAACATAACCAGAACTGTCAGAAAATTGAACTTCATAGAAGTCTGACAACCAAGGAGTTAAAGAAGAAACATTCATCCAGACCTGTAGGAGGGTCAGAGATGGGCAGCTGGGGTGGAGAGGACTCACAGCAAGGAGTGGCTGGTGGACCAGGCGAGGCAGTGGCTGGCAGACAGGGCAG
Source organism: Micronycteris hirsuta (assembly GCA_004026765.1). Classification (NCBI taxonomy): domain Eukaryota; kingdom Metazoa; phylum Chordata; class Mammalia; order Chiroptera; family Phyllostomidae; genus Micronycteris; species Micronycteris hirsuta. The sequence goes on from PVJI01009625.1 coordinate 9,975, forward strand.
TACCACATTTGCATGCAGATAAATGCGGAGGAACAACTGGGGAGGGAGACAGACCGCACAACCCGGGGTCCCAGTGTAGGAAAATAAAACCTCAAAACCTCTGACCAAAAAAACCTGTGAGAATTGAGCTGTAGGAGAAACTCCCAGCCTCACAGGAGAGTCTGTTGGAGAGACCCATAGAGTCTTAGAACATACACAAACCCACCCACCTGGAAATCAGCACCAGAAGGGCCCAATTTACTTATGGATAGAAGAGGAAGTGACTGAAAGCCAGCTGAGAGCTGAGCAAGCGGTGTTGTTCCCTCTCGGACCCCTCCCCCACATGTAGCACCGCAACCCAGCCACGTGGGTTACCCCGCCCTGGTGAATACCTAAGGCCTACTACCTACTACCTACTACTACTTAATGCCTTAAGCCCCTTACTACCTAACAGGCATGCCGAGACAAAAAAAAAAAAAAATGGCCCAAATGAAAGAACAGCTCAAAGTTCCAGAAAAAATACGACTAAGTGATGAAGAGATAGTCAACCTATCAGATGCACAGTTCAAAACACTGTTAATCAGGATGCTCACAGAAATGGTTGAGAATGGTTGCAAAATAGAGGAAAAAGTGAAGGCTATGAAAAGTGAAATAAAGGTAAATGTACAGGGAACCAACAGTAAAGGGAAGGAAACTAGGACTCAGATCAACGGTTTGGAGCAGAAGGAAGAAATAAACATTCACCTGGAACAGAATGAAGAAACAAGAATTCAAAATATGAGAAGAGGCTTAGGAATCTCTGGAACAATTTTAAATGTACCAACATATGAATCATAGGGGTGCCAGAAGGAGAAGAGGAAGAGCAAAGAAATTGAAAACTTATTTAAAAACATAATGAAGGAAAACTTCCCTAACCTGACGAAGGAAATAGACCTCCAGGAAGTCCAGGAAGCTCAGAGAGTCCCAAAGAAGTTGGACCCAAGGAAGCACACACCAAGGAACATCACGATTATATTACCCAAGATTAAAGATAAAGAGAGAATCTTAAAAGCAGCAAGAGAAAAGGAGACAGTTACCTATGAAGGAGTTCCCATAAGACTATCTGCTGATTTCTCAAAAGAAACTTTACAGGCAAGAAGGGATTGGAAAATAGTATTCAAAGTCATGAAGGGCAAGGACCTACATCAAAGATTACTCTATCCAGCAAAGCTATCCTTTAGAATAGAAGGGCAGATAAAGTGCTTCCCAGATAAGGTCAAGTTAAAGGAGTTCATCATCAGCAAGCCCTTATTATATGAAATGTTAAAGGGATTTAACTAAGAAAAAGAAAAAAATAAAAAATACTAACAGCAAAATGACAACCAACTCACAACTATCAACAACTGAACCTAAAAGAACAAAAATAAAAACAAAAATGAACTAAGCAAACAACTAGAACAGGAACAGATTCACAGAAATAGAGATCACATGGAAGGATACCTGCGGGGAGAGGGAGGATGGGGGAAAAGGTACAGGGAATAAGAAGCATAAATGGTAGGTACAAAATAGACTGGCGAGGTTAAGAATAGTATGGGAAATGGAGAAACCAAAGAACTCCATTTGACCCATGTATGACCCATGGACATGAACTAAGAAGAGGGAATGATGTGGGAGGGGGGTACAGAGCAGAAGGGAATAAAGGAGAGAAAAAATGGGACAACTGTAATAGCATAATCAATAAAATATATTAAAAAAAAAGAAGTGCAATGCTGTAGGCATTCAACTTCCTGATTTCAAACTGTATTACAAAGCTGTAGTAATCAAAAAAGAGTGATATTGGCATAAAAACAGGCACGTAGATCAATGGAACAGAATAGAGAGCCCAGAAATAAGCCCACTACTATATAGACAATTAATTTATGACAAATAAGCCAAGAATATACAAAGGAGAAAAGAAGCCTCTTCAATAACTGGAGTCGGGAAAACAGGGCAGACATATGCAAAGAATGAAACCATACACAAAAATGAACTCAAAATGAATTAAAGACTTAAACATAAGACCTGAAACCATAAAAATCATAGGAAAAAAAGAAAAAAAGGTCTTTCATATTAGTCTTGGCAATAACTTTTTTTATTTAACACCAAAACAAAGGCAAAACAACAACAACAAAATAAACAGGTGGGACTACATCAAACTAAAAAGCTTCTGCACAGCAAAGGAAACAATCAACAAATGAAAAAGCAACCTACTAAATAAAAGAAAAAATTAAAAATCATATATCTGATAAGGGGTTAACATTCATAATATGTGAAGAACTTATGCAACTCAATAGCAAAAAGTAAAAACACCAAAAAACCAAACAAAAAACCAAACAATCTAATTAAAGAATAGACAGAAAATCTGAAAAGACATGTTTCTAAAGAAGACATACAGATGGCAAATAGATACACGAAGAGGTGCAGTGCATCACTAATCATTAGGGAAACGTAAACCAAAACCAAAATGAGATATCAGTTCACAACTCTGAGTGGTTATTATCAAAATGACTCAAAATAACCAGTGTTGCTGAGGATGTGGAGAAAGGGAAACTTGTACACTGTTGGTGGGAATGTAAATTGGTGCAGCAACTATGGAAAACAATATGGAAGTTCCTCAAAAAATTAAAAATAGAACTACCATATAATTTGGGAATTCTACAATCTGAAGTAATTGAAAATACAAAATCAAGAAGTTATCTCTATGTTCATTGCAGCATTATTTACTGTAGCCAAGACATGAAAACAACCTAAGTATGGATAAAGAAAATGTCATATATGTACATGTATACACACACACATACATACACACACACATAAAAGGTCTGTCCGGAAAAATCTAGCCATTGTTAACATAACGAGAATGGTTTACACAATGTCGATGTAATCTGGCAGCCAAGGAGAGTGGACTGGAATGTATATGTGTGAACAATGATGACCTCGCTGTACCAGTGAAGGTGGGAGGTGGTAGATGCTGTTGAGTGAGCGTGTGTACTGTGTGGCTGTTGCATTCAAAGTGACTGAGAGAGTAGAACAACAAATCTGCATCAAATTTTGCATAAAACTTCAACATTTCTCCATGGAAACTAGTCAGATGATTCAGGAGGCTGCAGCTATGGTCAACTGGTGACTGACAGCTTCATCATGACATCATGCCTGCTCATGCATCACATCTGATGCAGAGGTTTTTGGCAAAACATCAAATCACCCAGATGACCCTGCCCCACTACAGCCCAGATTTGGCACCCTAAGACTTCTGGCTTTTCCCAAAACTAAAATCACCTTTGAAAGGGAAGAGGTTTCAGACTGTCGATGAGATTCAGGCATATATGATGGGGTAGCTGATGGTGATTAGAAGAACAGTCTGAGGTCCCCAGGTGCCTACTTTGTAGGGGACCGAGGTGTCATTGTCCTATATACAATGTTTCTTACATCTCGCATCTTCTTCAGTAAATGTCTCTATTTTTCATATTACATGGCTGGATACCTTCTGGACAGACCTTGGAAATACATAACGGAATATTATTCAGCCATGTGAAGAGAGAAAACCTTACCCTTTGCAACACATGGATGAACCTCCTGGAGGGCATTATGCTAAGTGAAATAAAGCAGACAGAGAAAGACAAACATCACTTACATGTGGAATCTGAAAAAGCCAAACTCATAGAAACAGAGAATTAAATGGTGGTTTTCGAGGCTGCAGGTTGGAGGAAATGGGGGCATGTTGGTCACAGGGTGCACAGGGTGCCCATTTCCAGTTATAAGATGAGTGAGTTCTGGGGATCTAATGTACCGCATGGCAATTATAGCCAACAATTCTGTATTAGCATATACGTTCTTGAAAGTTGCTAAGAAAGTAGATCTTCAATGTTATCAGCACAAAAAAGAAACAGTAGTTATGCAAAGTGATGGAAGCACTAATTAGCCCTGCTGTGGTAACAATCTTGCAGTGAGTAAGTGTGTCAGATCGTCGTGTTGCACACCTCAGACTTACCCAACGTCAGTTGTATCTCAATGACACTGGGAAACAAAAGAGAGGAACGAAATAATTTGAATTTATTGGAAGGACAAGAGAAAACTATGATAGAATTTGAATTCTTTCATTTTTATATATATTTAAATTGAAATGGAGGATACAGATAATGAAGTGCACAAGTTGTAAGCCCAATGACTTATCACAAAGTAAAACCATTTGGGAAACAGCCAAATAAAAAATTGGAAAAACCACACCAGAGCGTTTTTTTTTTTTCTGACAAGTTTGTAAATGAGGTCTGATTCTACGGTATGTCACATTTCAAACAGTGAATTATTCTAAAAATTTGCATTTTCCGAAGATCACTTTCACTGCACAATGAAGAATGGCTTATGGAGGGATAAGACTAAGATGATATTTGTGTGGTATTTGAATATGCATCCTAGGAACACTTGACTTTTAAAAATTCATTTATATTTGCTAGGCAAAGAGAATCTGCTCAATTAGGAGATAGGATGCCCGAGTAGGAGGAGAAACTAGAAGACTACGTTTCCTGTACTTGGTCTTTTCGTTCAGGCAGTATCTCACTGACTCACTGGCTGAATGTGCCTGGGGGTTGACAATCATTTTGAGCTGCATTTTAAGAGAATAGATAATGACTAATTTTAAACATAGTGAGTTTGAGAGGCCAACCAGGTACCCAGTAGAAAATTAGACATTCTGTCAGCCCAGATGAGAGATCTCAGACATAGTTGGTAATGGAAGCCATGGGATTAGTGAGATTTCAGGAAGAGGTTGTGTGGAGTGGGCAGGGTAGACTGACCTGAAACAGAACTCCAGATAAAAGTTCAACTCTTGAGGCAGAGGCCACAAGATGGTGCAGTGACTTTTACTTGGTATTTAGAGAACAAAAGGCGCAGTTATTGCTCAAAAAACAGAGATTTCACATAAATCTTTGGATTTCTATTTTGTCTTGTCAACTCTACAACCTATTTGCACACTTTCATGGTTGCGCTCACCTGAGCTGGGCAAATCTGTCCTTCTGGCCCTTGTCACAGTCGCCTTAGTATTGTGGGCTGTTTCCCTCATTTACATCAACCGTCAAGTCTCTAAAAACACAGGAAGCTTAAGCTTTTAATTTATTTTTTTATGGTGCACATTTGGAGTGGCTAATTAAGAAGAGTCTAAAGAAAGTGGAAGCAATTATCTTTAAATTAACTTTGTAATCTAAGTTGGCAATGCCCATCCATCACATTGAAGATAATGAGAGAGATTTTTGACTTTGACTGTTGAGATTATTTTGGTGGCCGTATAAATGGAGCCTATCTCAGAAACCCAGAACTTGTTTTGGGAATAGAGCATTTTAGACCAATCTATGTTGTTGGCCAGTGTCAGTATTTCATCTTTTCTGATGGCTGGGTAGTATTGCCTTGTACCTATGTACCATGTCTTCTTTACCCAACCGTCTGTCCAAAGACACTGGTTGTCTCCATGTCTTGGCCACCACGAATGATGCTGCAATGAACTTGGGATGTACATATCTTTGCAAATAAATGTTTTCAATTTGGGGGGTAGATGCCCAGAAGAGTGATTGCTGAGTCATATGCTAGGTTTATTCTTAATTTTTTGAGGAACCTCCATACTGTTTTCCATAGGGATTGTACTAGTTTACCTTCCCGTCAGCAGTGAATGAGGGTTCCTTTTCCTCCACAACCTCCCCAACACATGTTATTACTTGTCTTGTTGACAATAGCCGTTCAAACAGGTGTGAGGTGGTATCCCATGGTAGTTTTGATTTGCATTTTCCTAAGAGCTAGTGAGGTTGAGCATCTTTTCAATGTCTGTTGGCCATTTGTATGTCTTCTTGTTAGTAGTGTCTATTCAGGTCCTCTGTCCATTTTTCAATTGGATTGCTTGTTTGTTTGGTGTTGAGTTGTATGCATTATTTATATATTTTGTATATTAACCTCTTGTTGGGGTTGTGTTTGCAAATATCGTCTCTTATTTGGTTGGTTGTGGAGAATATGTATTTCTTTAATCAACCTAATAAAATTCCACTTTTGTGTGCAGAAGTGATAAAAGCATGTTCTTATTAAACATGAATCTTGGATTCAATGGTGTCCTATCAAAAGCAAGAGTCATAACAGTCACAGACATCCTTAACCATAAGCACAATTATGTGGGAAAATCAGACCTTAAAATTTAATGTTAGATTATAGTCACATTTAATTTTTTTTTAATTTTATTTATTTATTTTTAGAGAGAGGAGAAGGGAGGGAGACAGAGAGAGAGAGAAACAGCAATGTATGGTTGCCTCTCACATGGTCCTCATGGGGACCTGGCCCGCAACCCAGGCATGTGCCCTTGACTGGGAACCGAACAGGGACCGTCTGGTTCCCAGCCCGCGCTCAATCCACTGAGCTACACCAGCCAGGGCAATTTTTTTTTTAAATCATGTCTTTCACAAGATCACTTACTGGCTTGTTTCTCAATCACTACACTTGGAAGAGAAGTATTACTTCATGCAGTTGGCAATTCACATGAACTTTGACTGAAAATCAAGTTGTTCTTGTAACACTGAAATGGCTCCCAAAGAATACTGTGGAGTCACTTTTGTGATTAGTAATTATAAAACTCTTTAGTTTTGAGTTAGGTTGGAAGGTTGAGAAGAAGAGGGGGATATTAGAAAATGCGAAGAGGTTATTTTCTAAGTCTACGTGCTACTCTACAGATGGCAAAAAAGTTCTGTCATTTGCTTTAAGAGGTCCTCCTAACAATGCAAAGAAGATAAGTATGCGTGGGAGGTAATTATACACTCCAGCAAATCATTATCTTAGTGATTAAGAGCATGGACTTGATTCTTGAGGTTGCTTTTTATAGATGTATGATCCCAGGCATTTTTTAAAAATGAAGTCAATGTTCCACAAAATTTGTGTACAGCTGCTTAGTTAAAACCACAAATGAATGAATAAATCAATAATGAATAAACAATTAAGATAATGCTGGTTTTTCTACTACCTGCAGGGCATTTTAACATTATTATAGTAAAAATTTTTCTTTTGTATTTTTAGAAAATATACTTAGAAACTTCAACTTTGCCTGCAAAATCAAGTTTCATTCGTGAATAAAAGCAAACTTTAAGAATGTTTACTTTTTAGATTGTATACTAAATTGGCATTCCCATTCATCCTGGGAAACTAGCTAGGTGGCTGAGAACACATTTCCCAGATTTCTGGAGACCCCGTATAGATATGCAACTAAATTTCCACCAAAAGAATGTGAACACAATTGATTTATGCCCATAACTTCAGTTTTTCTGAGAAATTCCATAATTCATGAAAAGATTGTATTGTTTATTAAAGTTTTTAAAGTAAAAAAAAGTTAAAATTGCTTTCAGTGTAAAGAGAATAGCAAGGAAATTAAGATGTTCAGAAATTCTGATAAATTAATTTTGTCTTCTTGTTTCATTTTATGTCAACCTCTTACACTGGGAAAATAACAAAAAAAGTCTCTTATAAAGTGTCCTTTACAAACATTCTGAATGTTCTAGTAATAATTTTTTTCTAAGGTTTCTAATGTTCTGGCCTGAATCATGAAATAAAGCAACGCATGCCAACTAGGTCATTAGCCTATAAGGTTTGCATGCAATTGTTTATATAAATGAGGGTTGCCAAAGCTTTTTCAAAAGCCGTAAAGACAACATTTCAAACAGCTTACAAGGATGCATATGGTAATGAGAAGGTAGAACAATTCTGAAATAGGTATGAAGAAAGAATAACAAGTATAGAGAAAAAGGATATCCAAGAATATGGTTAAAACTGGATACCATAAGGAAGTAAAGCTCATTTAAAGTATGCCTCATCCCTGGCTGGTGTAGCTCAGTGGATTGAGCGCGGGCTGGGAACCAGAGGGTCCCGGTTCGATTCCCCGTCCGGGCGCATGCCTGGGTTGCGGGCCAGGTCCCCATGAGGGCCATGTGAGAGGCAACCATACATTGCTGTTTCTCTCCCTCCCTTCTCCTCTCTCTAAAATAAATAAATAAAATCTTTAAAAAAATTAAAAAAAAATAAAGTATGCCTCAGCCTCAAAATTTGCACCAAGCTTTTTATTAGTCCACATGAAATAGGACATCATTCTTTTTATTCCAATTCTCCATGTTCACAGAATAAAAAGCAAAATCAATTTCTCAGGAGATCTTATTTTTAGTATTCAAAAGGGGTTTTGGGTGTCCAAATACATTTGTTTATTAAAATTCAAATAACCCTACTACTTATTATTTGGGTTGTGGCAGTGGAAGAAAGTGTTTAAAAACCATCTCATTTTGCCCTGGCGGTGTAGCTCAGTGGACTGAGCGCGGGCTAGAAACCAAAGGGTCGCTGGTTTGATTCCCAGTCAGGACACATGACTGGGTTGTGAGTGAGGTCCCCAGTAAGGGCCATGTGAGAGGCAATCATACATTGCTGTTTCTCTCTCCTTCTCTGTCTCCCTCCCTTCCCCTCTCTCTAAAAAAAAAAATATATATATATATATATATATCATTTTTAAATGACATGTAAATATACTATTGAACTTATCATGTATTCAAAATTAACATATGTAAAAATGCCTTCCTGTGTATCTATATGGGTATTACATAAAATAATATTTATGTATAAAATGGGACTTTTAAGCCCTGGCTGGTGTAGCTCAGTGGATTGAGCGCAGGCTGGGAACCAAAGGGTCCCGGTTCGATTCCTGGTCAGGGCACATACCTGGGTTGCGAGCCAGGTCCCCGGTGAGGGCCATGTGAGAGGCAACCATACATTGCTGTTTCTCCCTCTCTTTCTCCCTCCCTTCTCCTCTCTCTAAAAATAAATAATAAATAAAATCTTTAAAAAAAAGTATTTTAAAAAAATGGGACTTTTAACCTAAAAATATATTCTGCTAATATGCAATTGAGCTAACATTCATTAAAGGGCTGCTTGTATCAAGCATTGTACTAGCACTCTTCTCTCTCCCATTTCTCCTACACTATTATTAGGAAGAGGAACTAAATATAACAAATGTTTAAATTTTAAAGAAGCCCATGATATCTCCTTGCAAAGCCCTTGACTAATACGTGTGTGTGTTTTATTTTTGTCTACCGTTAAAAATATCCTGTGCATTGTTCTTAGAATTATATAGCTGCCTAGAAATATCCAGCTACGTATTCTGCATGAAATGAAGGCACCAGCTGTCTGGTGTCAGGTGGGAGTCACAATTTCCCCGAGACCATCTAGTTTCTTATTGCTAAGAGGATTTGCCTGGCAGCCATGAGTGTGTTGTAATGTGGGTAACCCAATACCAAGTAAGTAGAACAAACAAGAGATAACCTGGGAAGTGAGTTGTCATCACCTTCTGATTGATTTTCCCCCTTGAGAGAAAAATTCTCTGCATTACTTAACCTTTCTCCATTTCTTAGAAAGCTGTTTTCACCCCAAACTAGATTCACCTCATAATAATTTCACTATCTATATATATCTGTTCTTCTCTGATCCCTAGTAAACTAATTTCTTGGTTGTTTCCAAATAAACTAAATTAAATCTGTCTTCTAAGGATGTAAAAACTGTTTTTTCTCCATATTTAGTGAATAAATAACTGTATTTTAATAGCCTTTTATGGTAGGCATTTCCATAGTTTATTATCTTTTGCTATTATAAACACTGATGCTCGGCTAAACTAAAATGCACATGATATCATTCTTATGCTAGTAGGAAGGATTAGTTCCCTAAAATGAAACTTCTGAATCAAAGGCATATATGCTTTTATGATTTGGGTAGATACTACTCGATTGCCTTCCATAGGGTTATATAAATTCATGCTCTTTCCAGCAACACATGAGTTTCATTTCTTCACAGTTATGCTAATAGAAAGTGTTATCAAATATTTGGACTTTTCTTATTAGATGAAAAATAGTATATCAATATATTTATAATTTGTACTTCTTGTGAATGAAGTTGAGAATTTTTCCACATGTCACACTAATTTGCTTTCTTATTTGTGAATTGTCAGTTCATATCCCTTAATTATTTTCCTATAACATTTAAAAAATCATCTTCTAAGAAATCCATGTAGAGTCGCCCTTTGCCTGTGATATGAATTGCTGCCCCCTCGCCCCCGGCTGGTTGACGTCTTTTGACTTTGCTTCTGTTGTTGTTTCCTTGCAGGCAGTTCTTTTTTGTGTGATTGAACTGAACGAGTCTCTTGTTCTTTTCAAGGACTCTAGGTTTGGAGACTTAGAAGTTCTGCCCAAGTTCAAGGTAGTAAAGGAAAGTACTATGTTTTCTTTTACAATTTACATGTATTTTTTCTTTTTGCATGTAAATCATTCAGAGATTGTCTTGGTTTATGCTGTGAAGCACATGACATTTTTTTCTGGTCCTGCTCTTGGGTTTTTCATAATTCTTTTCATTTATCTAAATCTTATTTTCCCGATTATCTCTGTAAAGTGTCTCAGTCCACAAAGATTTACTTTCCAGAACTGTCCTGAGACTTGGGATTTTTTATCATTATGATAATAATGCATGCGTGTAGGGCTTTACAATTTATAGTTATTTCCTACATGTCACCTCATTCATATCCTTATTCACTACAGTTTAGGTAAAGAATCTGACATTCTGATTAGATGTGAAGAGCCGCGACTCTGCAAGTGTAACATGTGGACAGACATGTCATTCTCTCTGACTACACTAAGCATATAAATGTCATGTTACTTCACTTCTATATGTTTCATTTCCCTGCAGACTTGGACTGTCCCCTGTCTTTCTACCATAGCAACGAGAACAGTTATTTATATCAGACATTTGTTTATTGGCTACTTTAATATATTATGGCTTCTCTGGTTAATTCTCAACTTGATTTTATTCATACAGACCAATTTGCTCCAAATCTGCCTGAGGGATTCCTGCTTTCCCTTAGTCTCCCAGTTTCCTAACACAATGACTAATGTTCCTATGTTGGAGCTACAGTAATAACAGGAATGAAATTGAGCCAGATAGAATAAAAAATGCAGCGGTTTTCCCTCAAAATACCTGTAGTTGAGTTGTAAAAAAACAACAACAAAACTTTTGTGACCCATCCTCTCTACCACTTTAAGTTTATGGGCTTTGGTTCCAAAAAAACCAAGTCATTTGTGAGAGCACATTGTATCTCCCAGGCCACAGAAACAGGTTTAGGGATACACATTTGACTCGGTGTGAACCAGTAAGATGCAATGAGGTGTTTTTGGAGTTACCAGGGAAGCGCTGGGCACAGTTTTCTAGTAGACCTGCACATTAGAGGACCTGAGACTGGAGTTGCTGTAGACAATATACCGCTGCACGGATTCTGAGAATCAAATGAATATACGGAGGAGAGAATGTCAGAGTTGGAGAAAAGCTTGATATTCTGGTGACATGTTTTTTGTTCCTGAATGTACTCTTGCTTAATGTCAGTTCCACTTCTAGACTTTTCAGTTAGGTGCACCAATAAGTCCTCCTCCTTTTGTTTTTTTTTTGGTTTGTTTTTGTTTTTGCCATTTTGAAGAAATAAAAAAAAAAAATAGATCCACCAACTTGCTTGGTTGCAGGTAAGTGAATCAAATTAGTTTCTCTTCTATAAAATAGCTTGCTTGGGCCAAGGTTGCTTTCTATGTTAAGTTTATGAGATAAAATTTCCTTTATGACTAAGTGATCTGTCAGTCCCAAACAAGGTGTGATTTTTGCGTTTTGGATATCGACCTATGGAATATCTGAATCCATGTATTGACTAGTCAGGTGTCACTGGGCATCTACTCTATTCCCAGGAAATGTGAGCAGTTCCATTTTTCTGTTACCCCAGAGAATAAGAAAATAACTAAAGCATTCCCACTGAATTGTGTGAGAACTCAAGGGTTTTACAGCACCTTGTCTTGTGATTTATCATTCACGTCTATCTACTCAATCAGAAAAAATTTATTTGCTAACAGACACTTTGCTTATGATTGATTGCTCCCCATAAAGCCTGACAGAGTGTGTCACAAACAATTAGGTTTGGCTAGCTGCGACAGGTGCAGTGATAGTTTATTTCCTCCTAATGTAAAAGCAGTTTGGATGCAGGTGGTCCTTAGCTGGCATAGCCGCTCCGTGACAGCCAAGGATCCAGAGTTCTTGCAGCGCTTGGCTCCACCATCCCAAGGGTTTTGCCTTTCTGCTCACTGCACAGGGCATCTGATACATTTGAGATTATGGCATTAACATTTCTCTACTTCTGTACAATGGGGAGAATATGTGTTTTGTTTTGTTTTTCCACTGTCCTTATTTGGCAAAATAAAAAGTTGGCAAACTTACGTGGAGGCCCCTCTAGTTCCCTCCCCACAAATACTCATTTGCCATCCCTGGTAGTTTAAAAAAATTTTAAACTGGTCTATGAAATTCTAGCTTGGAAATCACTAGCTAATTGTAAATCAGCATTCACATAGAAACTGCAACAGTAAATTAGAGACATAAATGAAAATAACCTTTCTACTTTCATCTAAGAATGATCCTCATACCAAGATTGAGTCATTTTGGAAATAATGACCTGAGAAAGGCACCTGACTCAGTCTTTCTTCATCATATACTGGAGCATTAAATGCAAGAATGATTTTAATAGTATTTTATGAACTCTGATACAAAAATGTAACAATAACTAATACTTACTGTAAGTGTTTAAGAGCACCGATTAAGAAACTACACGCCTGAGTTAAACCCCAGCTCTGCTTCTTAGTAGCTATGTGACTCTGTGCCTGTTGAAGAAGTACCATGGTTACCACTATTTCATAGGTGAGAAAACTGAGGCTTAAGAGTGGGTAAGTAGATAACTTGCCCAAATCAGTTGATCAATGATTGAACCAGCACTGAATTCCAGGTTTAAATGGTAACAAATTTCATGTTTTTAACACTACTTAAACTGACCCCTAGATAATAGATATAAATTGGAAGCTTTGTTAAAAGACGTATGCCCTAAATTCTCCCTTAAACCTCGTATTATGCTGTCCCTCAGTAGCCTGGATCTAATAAAGTTAATTCCAATTTTAGAAAGCTGTCTTAGAGGGTCTTCCTTTCAGAGAAATAAAATAGACTTCCTTATAAATGTCATCCATTGTCTATAGGTCTTTCTTCAGTTGTTAACTTTCAGATGGCAACCGCAGGATTTTGGGGGCAGTGAAAACAGTTACAATGATGCATACATGCCCTTAACACGTTTGTCTAAACTCATAGAACGTACAACACCAGGAGTGAACTATGGACTTTGTGTGACAGTGACGAGTCGATGTGGTTTCATCGACCTTGATAACAATACCACTCTGGTGGGTGATGTTGCTAATGGTGGAGACTGTGCATGTGTGGGGGCTGGTGGCACACGGGAAATCTCTGTACTTTCAATTTTGTTGTGAAAAAAAAATCAAGTCCCTTAAAAAAATGATAATCATATTGTCAAGACAACAACAAAACCATAGCACACGTTGTGACAAAATTTTTGTGCTGTTTGGTCGGAGGAATATAGAAGAAATGCACATGACAGAATTTATGGAAATTTATGATGTAAGGGAAAATTATTTGCAAAACTGAAATCTCTCAGAAACCTTTAAAGGAAAGATTTCAGAAACAGAAGCACACTGATAGTTAATTTTATTTGTTCAAGGATTCATATTGCAAGCATTAAACTACACATGGGCTTTGATTTTGTAAGCCCAAATTCACATACTTAGGAAGATATAAGCAAACTGCAATCCATGTACATGGTTGGAAACTAAAGGCTCGTGGCCAATCACATTGCAGTTTTTAAATGTCTACAGTCTAGAAGCCTGCAGTCACAGGTCTTTGAGGTCCTTCTGGATGTTCCACAGGGTATCTGCGCTCTTCTTGAGTTGAGCGACCTCATCATCCTTCAGCTTCTGGTTGATGACACTGGTCAATCCCCGAGCGTTCAGGATACACGGAAGGCTCAGGAAGACTTCGTTCTCAATGCCATACATCCCCTGCCAGACAAGGAAAGGATTTAGATTAAAAAATAAATAAATAAAACCAGAGGTAACAATAATCATAGGTCCCCTGTTTGAGCAGAAAGAATTGTAGGAAATTCGTAAGCACAAAGTCATTCTTTAGTTTTCATCACTTACAGGCCCACATTTCCATACTACGTGTGTTTTGAATTAGGTTTTACACATAGAACAGACAAATATGCTCTATGGTAAAACTAGAAATTTTATAAGAAAGTAATAAGTACTTTATGGAACTTATTGACAACTCTCATAGATACTTTAACAGAAATTGATATATAATTCTTCAAATTAAATTGCATTCAAATATGCTTCTTAATGGGCTACTTTTTATGAATCTTAAGTTTCTTAAAATTCTTTAGTCAAGAAGAGAATTTCAGCCTGGCTGGTGTAGCTCAGTGGATTGAGTGCGGGCTGGGAACCAGAGGGTCCTGGTTCGATTCCCAGTCGGGGCACATGCCTGGGTTGCAGGCCAGGTCCCCAATGAGGGCCATGTGAGAGGCAACCATACATTGCTCTTTCTCCCTCTCTTCTCCTCTCTCTGAAAATAAATAAATAAAATCTTAAAAAAAAAAAAAGAAGAGAATTTCAGGTGGTAGCCAACCTACAAGGTTTGGAATAGTAGTTGGGGCCCACTCAAAGACAAGATTCTTATAGCACCCAAGAGTTGCTAAAAAAAAAAAAGGTACAATTTCTAAAACACTTTACCAGTTTATATAAAGTAATTTATTTATAGAGTCAATTTCACTACATAATTAATTAAATTAAACAAGTTGTTTAACTGTATATTTAAATTTGTAATTTCCAAATTTTTTGTATATACACCAAAGTAGAAAGAATCAACTAATTCCTATATAGGCACGCTAAAACGCTAATTTTGCCATATTTGCTTTTTAAAAATCTGACACATTTTATTCCCAAATGCTTCATATTTATCTTTTTTGTATGCTTCTTTTAATCTACTACACCCATCTTAATTTTTCACCTTGGACATTGACTTTTGGAAAATGAGTTTTCTTACACATGTTTTAATACAATTTTTGTTTTATTTTTTTAAAAAAACAATTTTTACTTAACTGTTTCATAGCTTTTGAATTAAACTAAATTTGCTTAGGTATTAGGTGCTATATCAAATGCAATCTATAGTTTAATACACCAACTTGAAATAAAACTATTACATACTTATTTAAATGATTTTCCATTGTAAGGATATGCCAAATCAGATTCAGAATTAACATTTAATTTGCCACATCATACAAGAGAAATTATAAAAATTTATTAGATGTTTTAGCCTCTAAAATGTGTGCTCTTACTGTCTTGGACTTCTGTAGTAAAAGAAGAAATCTCCCTAAAACTTTGAGATATGGAAATAACTGTACTGATACTTTATCTTGTCCTTTAAATGAATCTATTTATAGACTACAAAACTAGAAACCATTCTATACTTTGTAACAGTTTGTCTTACCTTCACCATGGTTGACACTGGATGAATTCTGGATAAATTTTTGAATATGGATTCAATGAGGTCAGCCACACTTAATCCAATAGCCCAGTTGGTGTATCCTTTTAGCTTGATAATTTCATAGGCACTAAGAAGAAAAAAGGTTCATAAAAGAAATCACTGAAATTGGACTCAAGTTATTAAAACCAGACTTTTGGGGTTTGACTCCTGCTGAGTTTTTTATGAACTACGTAATCTTGTTTAAATTATTTAACCTTTTGTGCCCTGGCTGGTGTGGCTCAGTGGATTGAGCACTGGTCTGCAAACCAAAAGGTCACCGGTTCGATTCCCCGTCGGGGCACATGCCTGGGTTGCAGGCCAGGTCCCCACTGGGGGGCCTGCAAGGGGCAACCACACATTGATGTTTCTCTCCCGCTCTTACTCCCTCCCTTCCCCTCTCTAAAAATAAATAAGTAAAATATTTAAAACAATAAATTATTTAACCTTCCTCGTCTCAGTGATCTCTTCTATAAAATGAGGATGATAATAGTGTGTTTCATAACTTCATTAAATGAGTTCATATATATGTAAAATGTGTAAAATTTAAACACTACATGGTAGGTGCTATGTAAATGTTCTGATAAATTTCAATAACTGTTGTAAAGTGAATATAAAGCCTAAGTGGTAAAAATGTACATGTTCTAACCAATCTTTTCACTCATAAACATGAATATTTCCAAAGATATTAATGAAATCAGGAAACAATAAAAGAACCTTCATATTCAAAGGACAAAATATACCTTTATTTTGATATCTCACTTAACAATGTCACCTAAAGTAATATGACCAACTAATTTAAGAGCACAGTGATAACAATACTTTGCCTGGAAATTTTCTGAACACAAACTGTACACCACAAAATGCACAAAGGCACAGGTACTTGAGAGGAAGCAGGAATAACTGAGTATTAGGAAACTGGTACTTGATGAACTCTATCAGTGATTAGAAGGCCATGGGCAACTTATATCACCTGGGTGAGTCCTAGTTTTCTCATTTATAAAATAAAGACTTTATGTTAATAAAATTATAAGGACCTGTTCAATTTTTAAAGATTATTTTTCTCATTATCCAGGTCAAATTCCTTTAAAAAAATCATTAAAATTGAACTGAATAAAATGATTCCATATCTGAGATATCAGTATTGTTACAACAATTTCCTGCAAATAACAGCTAATATGAAAAGCTCATCAATGATAAGTGTGTGCATAGGTGTGTCTGCTTTTACTCATTTTGTACAATAATTCTATTCCCACATGACTTCCAGAGGAGAAAAGCAAGACGAAACTTAAAGGTTAAACGGCTTCCCTGAGACTATAGAGTTAGTGTTAGTGCCATGATTTTAAACCTGAGCTAAAGGACACCTTGTTTTATGATAAGAATAGAGGTCACAGAAGGAAAGAATGGTTAGTCTCAAGAGTCAGTTTCCAGAAAAAGAAAATGGAAAGAAAGGGGGACTTCTTTATCTGAGTGTGGAAAGGTAAATATAGCACAGCTTAATTTTAAACACTTTCAACAATCAATCAGCGAGTATTTATTTTAGGCAACTATGAGAATGGTAGTGTCTAGGTTTACCTTCTCTTCTGGAGGGCACCTTCTGAAGGCCTAGCTCACTTGTTAATGCCATGTTCTGATCCCGTTATTTCTACAACAGAATTTCTCTAGATAAACATTTACTTCCCCTGTGGGGACTGCTGTAGCACATTTTACCTGTGTAAGGTAGTCTGGTCTGTTTCAGCAGCTGCATATTTACTGAAGTGAGCTTATCTGAGCAGGGAGCCATGGAAATTGCTTATACTTTTATCTAAGTAAAGATGAAGTTAATTGTCTTAAATCAAGCCCCTTTTCAAGTACCTTTCAACCACCATTTTGTGCACTTCCTTCCAATTTTCACTATCATTGTCCGTTCCCATTTCTGGATTCAGTTCCTGAAGAGAAACACCTGCCACATTCACTCCACTCCACACAGCCACTATAAAAAAGAAAAAAAATTAAAAAATAAAAATAGACATTTTACGCATTTCTGACACTATTTTCAGAAACCTTTTCTTCTCTTAGTTCATATTTCACCTCTGATGCAAGCTACCCATTTCACTTGCTCCAGTGAAAACTGACTCCAGTCTATTGGCCCCAAAAAGCTGACATTTGCCTTCAAAGAGCCACACATCTGATATTTTAACTTTCAACCATTTTGGTGCAAAACAGAATGATTGTGTCATACGTACAGAAAACATAAACTTTTTGTTTTTCTCTAGGTTCGTAACATCACCAAAGCTTCTGGTTCAGAACTATCCTAAAGTTTTGGGTTGAGGAATTTTTAACTTTCTTCCTGTTTATATTTTTAATATAAGCCCAATTTTTTTCTGGAGCGAAGTAAAAACAATCTTGGATAATCAAATGATCTCTTCTCATGCCTCAAGTTCAGTCTATTTCTTGAAAGAAACTTCATGTAACCACAATGATTTTTTCTGGTTTTAACTGGATCAATTCCTTCTAAGAATGCCTCCAGAGGCACAGCTGGCAAGGCGAGCCCCAAGGCTTATCTTTCCGAGATTTTGACACACCGGAACAACTCCCTCGCCTATTCTAACACCTCCTGCCCAGCCAAGAGCACGTATTGAAGACCTAGGCATACAAAGATGAGGACAGACACGCTCTGTGACATGGACCAGCTGAGAAGCGACTGCGAGAAGCAGACAAGGAAAGGAAACTAAAGCAAGGTTCAGCTCTCACAGAAGTATGGGGAAAGTACAATAAAACATGAATAAGGGTCTACTCACCGTAGGGGAAAAGGAATGTCAGAAAGGGGTACAAAGTATAGGCATTTAAACCGGTCCTTAAGAAGTTAGTGTTGCTCCTCATGGACCTTTGGAGGAAAGCAACACAGACTCGGAAAACATGAGCAAGGGCACGGGGAGAAGTCTAGCATGGCTATGAAGGGCAAAGTTGCCCATGGCCAAACAAAAACCTCTTTTAGTCCACAACGTTTGCCAATTCAGGCCAGTGGTTGAAAAAAACTAGAACATTTTCATGGTTTTTGAAAACTATGAGGTCTACATAAGCATGCCACAGTGAGCCTAGCTTAATTCTCTTTCAGTTCATGTACATAACATTGATCAATATGGAAACAGGAAAAAAGACGTTTTAGAAAAAATGACACAGTAATGTGTGAATGGAACATTGGTCTGGGACATGATTCTAGTTGTAATTATGCCACTAATTAACTAAAGGACCTTCAACAAGCCACTACAATGGCTTTGCCACCTTTTTTTCTTCATTGAAAGGCAAGTCTTGAATGAGAGAACATACAGTATAATCTCCAGATCTGTGGTTTTAGTAATTATATATTTGTAAAGCCTAGCACTTATTTAAACTTTTACTATATTCCAGACGCTATACTAAATATTTTATATAGGAAATAAATTCAGATAAATCCTTGGATATGAAAAACTCTTGAATAAAATATGTCAGAAAAATACCAGTCTCATTATATAAAAAAGTACAAATGCAAAGAAAATAACTCTTTGCATATTGGGTAGAAATAAATTTAGTATAACTCAAATCATTGTTATCATTAATATTAAAGTTTTATATTATTATAGTTTTATACAATAAGCCTGTTCAATGCATAAAATAATTCTATGCTTAGTAAATAGGCTTAGAGTTATTACATACAATCACAATTGTTCAAAACTGGTTTTACACAAAATCACTTGGAACAGAAATATTCATTTCAACAAAAAGAGAAATATCAACTGCACATTTAGAATAAATGATGCTTAACTGTTTCAATATTGATATTGTTACAATTATTAATTTATGTCCAATAATTCAATTAAATTCCTCAAGAAAATATTTGATAACAATACCATATGTGTTTCATACTACTTAAATGATTGTTAGTTATCATTAATAGTTTATTAGAAATAAGACTTCATTTGAAGCAAGATTTATTTTACATTATTGAATAGTAGACACTGGTTATTTAAAAGCTTTTGCTGGCCAATTCATCCCTCCCCCTGATAAACATGATGGCTATCACAGCTCTGTGCAGTGCAAGAGTCTAGAAGCAAAGACATACCAGGAGCACGAACACACCCAGCCCAGGTCATGGTTTCTAAATACCGTTCTCCTTAGAAGGAAACCGGGCTCATGGGAGACATAGATGATTCTAATGCTGGTAAGGGGGAAGCAGAAGATGAACCTGGTGCACTGTATTGTTCCAGAAAGCAAGGAAGGGCGCAGAAGATGGTGAGACATCAGAAAACCAGCCTGAGGAGTCTGCGACTTGACAGGTATGAGGCAACTTGTGCATTTCAACAAGGGTGACAGAACCCTTGTGAAATTAAATAAAAATCGGAGTCTACACCGATATACATGAAAGAATAAATAAATAAATGGAGAGGAGGAAGCTTTCTCTCACAGTAGAATACAAATAATAAATATAGAAAATATGAGGGGATTAGTATGCGATATTTGACGTCATCATAGTACAAGTATTTGCTTAGTCTATCAAATTTACCTCCTAACAAATACTTATTGGTAATGTTAAGTATGTGAAAATGTATAAAAATAAAATTTAAAAACAAAAAATTCAGGATGGTAAGAATAATACCGTAAGTAGTACACAGTAAATATTATCTATTTTTTATTTTGTTTTTATTATTTTTACCACTTGAGTCTCCGTGTTCTCCCAAAATCCACCCATGGCAGCTGCTGGGATGAATGCCAAGTTTTTCAGCCATAAGGTAGCGAAATCTAGCAGAATCCAGATTACATCCACTTCCGATGACACGGTGCTTGGGTAACCCACTTAGTTTCCAGGTAACGTAGGTAAGAATATCCACTGAAAATGTTAAAAAAAAGAAATATATGTACGTAAATCAAAACTAATTTCATCTGCTTTGTAAATTGGTGGGAGCCTCGGCTCCATCCTCTTCCACTTCCCCATTCCTGAAATGAGTTTGTGCCTAGAAAGACGCAAATACTGTGACGTTCATGTTTGAGATGATAGGGGTTAGAGAGACAAGAAAAATGAAACGTGGTGTTTTCGTATTTATGTTATTACTGGACACGAGGACATGTAAGAACCTAGCAGAGTAATTAATGTCACTGTGTGTGGACAGGAAGAGAAAGGGTTGAGTTATACCATCACTTCCGTTTCCTCTAATTCTTACATTCCGTGACTGCTAACGACGGTCACCGTACAAAAAAGCCCCTGGTTACTGAAGTATTAAGGGATGCTACTACAAATTTTCCGAGGGCACAGATGCTATTCTGTGAATAATTATTAAAAGCAAGATATTAACATTTCCTACTATTTGATAAAAAGACCTCTGCGACAGAGCCTTCACTCTGGGGTGGTGCAGCCTTGAGTCTGCGGAGGCAAAACTTGCCGGTTACGGTGCTTAACAGCTAAGCTGTGTGAGTAGGAATATGTGCACACAAGAAAGGCAAGGAGTTAATTTTGCAGCCCCAACTCCACACTCGTAAATAGACACTGGCTAAGCTATTTTAAGACCATTGTGGACAGATATTACAAACTCTTCCTTGGCAACTTGGATTCAGCAAGAGTGACTCGGGGGAGTTGAGACTTTGAAGCTATCGCCGGAAAGTTGTACAACCAGTTATTAATGTCTGCCTTCGACACAGGACATAACAACTGCTCATGTGCCAGGAGTTTGTCATTCCTGGTCTACATCTGTCTGCCACCATGAGAACTTCTAGATGCACAACTGAACTGTTTAGTAAGCGGTAACCCAAGATTACAGAGACTAGGAATAATACTAAAATAATTTCATCTCTGCTGGCTCTCAGCGCTCAATATTTCATAAAGTATAAGGGTTCCCCTGGCTCTTATTCACAATCTTTCTTAATATGAACTGTCAGAAATAATCAGTTTTACCATTTTTCCAATAGTCTATTATGCTCACCAGTAAACAGTAAGTGTGGCAGCAAACTATAGATGAAAGAAGTGTGAAAGAGAGAGTGGATTTTGACTGTGTAGGTAAAAAAATGCAATTCCTTCTAACCAGAAGTATTAAGATTTAACATTTGGTATTAGCATGTGTTTGTCTATTAATAGAGTCTATTTCTATCTTTAAACTGACTGAATAATGGTTGTCTTAAACTTTTTGTTACACTCAATCTGATTCAATTATGAACAGTTTTAGAGATAAGGAAAACAGAAGATCAAATATGCTAAAATATTTCTTACAAATTGAAGTTACACTCAAATGTTTCATTACATATCCCAGAATAAGCTTTATAGAAATTTTGAAAGCGTTTACACTCTAAAACAATCCCAGATAAAAACAAACAGATGACATTGCTTTATATAATACTCTTCATATTTTTAAACATTTGGCCTCAGACAGTGCCATTTGTCTTGCAAATGCCACTGTTTTGGGGCTAATAACAAAAGACATGAAAATTGCTTCTGCTAGTGGACACCACAACAGATTTTCTCAAATTCAAAAAACAAAACAAAATCCGAAAGCATTGACCTTCAACATAACTAATCCCATTATAACTGATTAAAATACCTGGGTTAGAAACCACAATTATGATGCAGTCAGGGCTGTACTTGACGATCTGAGGAATAATGAATTTGAAGACATTGACATTCCTCTGCACCAGGTTGAGACGACTCTCTCCCTCTTGCTGGCGAACTCCTGCGGTTACCACCACAATCTTCGAATTGGCAGTCACAGAGTAATCTGGAAGGACGGGGGAAAAGGTACTTTAAATACAATGCTTCATCAAAACATATCAGGTATGATACACTCTAAAACTAGCTAAACATTCATAAGGTTCTAGAATTTATGAGAATTGTTTTTGTATTGAAAGGTTTTGAAGCACAATGTTCCTGTGGCTTCTTTCTCCTATATGGAAACATTCTAAACATAAAATTGGCTCAGAGAATGGACCAAGGAAATAAAGAAGGTCCTAAATTATGTTTCTGGCTGTGCTGGCTATGTGGCTTAGTGGACTGAGTGCCAGTCTGGGAACCAAAGGGTCGCTGGTTCGATTCCCAGTCAGGGCACATGCCTGGGTTGTGGGCCAGGTCTCTAGCTGGGGCTGTGTCAGAGGCAACCACACATCGCTGTTTCTCTCCCTCTCTTTCACCCTCCCTCCCTCTCTAAAAATAAATAAATAAAATCTTAAAAAGTATGTGTCTGGCTAACAAACTCAACTTGCTATTAGCTTAAGAGAAAATTGGATTGTCAGTAATAACACAAAATATAAGTTCAACAGGCAGCCCTTCAGTAAAAATAAACAATTTAAAGGTACCTTTAGGTCTGTAGTGTTAATTCAATCTATGATGAGGAAGAAAGGAACTCCAGTATTTATTTTTGGCAAGCAATTAATTTCTAATCCTCAAGCTTATTCATTTTTAGCAATGAGTTTTTCTAGGGAATGTTTTATTTTTTCCTCAAGGAAATGTGTCCTTTCCCAAAATAAACAGAATTATGACTTGATGTGATCATTAGACTTAATAACTATGGATGACATAATTAAACTGTGCTGCATGTAACCTTTGAGGGTAACTAATATTTTATCAGTTTCCTGTCCCATAAAGTAGAGGTAATAGTATATAACTCTTACAGGGTTGTTACGAAGATGAAGTAAAGTGAGACATGCAAAAAGTTCCACAGTACATAGAATACTTAACAATTCAAATCAATAACAAATATCAGTAGCAGTAGTGTTGTTACAAATTACCTTGGAACCCACATTTCTATATCTGTAGGCATAGCCATGCTGCATGGGCAGAATCACTGCATAAATGTGCTAATCCAGAACAGATGACTAAAATATGAATTTATTTAGTGTTTTCAAGGCATTCAAATAAATTACTTTGTGCAAATATTTTTTTCCCCTGTCTAAAACCTTCCCATGCTCAGATACACATAAACAAACATAACAACAGTACGCTAAAATGTTACACTTCGAATGTATGGAAGTCAGGCAGGGGTTTGTTCACAGAGGTAACGCTGTGTTTGTCCACCAGAATGAATTGAAACCAAAAGAAAAGAAGAACTGCCAACACTAGACTCATCATGATGGAAAGACTAATGTTGTATCGGGAAGTGAGTATATCTATCTACCTATCTATCTTAAAGATTTTATTTATTTACTCCTAGAGAGAGGGAAAGGGAGGGACAAAGAAAGGGAGAGAAACAACAATGCGTAGTTGCCTTTTGTGCGCCCCCTCAACGGGGACCTGGCCTGCAACCCAGGAATGAGCCCTGACTGGGAATTGAACCAGCGACCCTTTGGTTCGCAGGCTCAATCCACTGAGCCACACCAGCCAGGGCTCAATTTATTATTAGAGAGATCACGCTGGGCATGAAATGATACTACCTTTATCTGCCACAATTTTCGGGGTCTGAAGGAACAGGCTCCCATGCTGCAGGTCCATCATTTCTCCTTTGAGTTTATCTTCCAATACATCCACAAGAGCAAGCTCATCAGCCAGAGACTAGAATCACAAAAACAGGTGTCAGTCCCCTGAGCTACTCTAGGACACCCCAGTTCATGGTACAACCCAGAGACCCTTTCAATGGCTAAGAGCCCAGTGTC
Source organism: Micronycteris hirsuta (assembly GCA_004026765.1). Classification (NCBI taxonomy): domain Eukaryota; kingdom Metazoa; phylum Chordata; class Mammalia; order Chiroptera; family Phyllostomidae; genus Micronycteris; species Micronycteris hirsuta. Next base: position 34,044 of record PVJI01009625.1, read on the forward strand.
TAAAAACCTCAGGAATTTTATCAGAGAATTAGATGAGCTCTTTATTTAAACAACAACAACAACGAAATTTTTTATAATGAACTATTGATATTTAAGACACTGATTTTTCAGAATTTTACATTCCAGTAATCAAATAGAATTTAATTTACACAATGTGAATGGCTTTAAGAACACGTGGACGTAAGGATTCCTGGTAAAACCAGCTTGGTCTGACAGTGGATTAAGGGTGTGTGGAGACTCATCCAGACCTAGAAACAACTTTGGGCAGTGAGTCCACCCCTGAGGTCAACCCGGTTTGGAGGGTTTCTGAGGGCAGATCCAGATGAACTTAAACCATCATGCGTTTAAGTTCACCATGAGATTAAAGTGGGACTGAAAGCCCTGGTGGAAGTAGGGAACCCTCAGGCTGGCTTTGACCGACTTGAATATGGTGGTGGGGAAAGGAAAGAGTTTTATGGACAGGAGGACCCAGGAGCAGTAGATTCTCCAAACAGAATCAATCTGAACTTGCCCAGTTTCAGAGTTCTTTTATTTTCTATTCCAATTGCCATCCTCTACCACCCATGCAAAATTAAAGCCTAAATAAATAAGTATACCATTTATTCTTGATCTAGCATCATAATTTCATGTGCTATAAAACATGCCTTATGTATAATATATTTTATATGTTTCTATTTCTCTATATCTCTCTGGGAATAGTGGGAGAAAAAACCAACTCTGGATTCTCCCTTTCAGTAATCATGTATGTTCCCAGAAAGTCCTTGATCTTTTCTTCCGGTAAAAGTGAGCAAGGAGGGTGTCAGTCTAGATGCATCTAAACTTTTCAGTTTTGAAATTTGATTATCCTATAGAAATCCATTGTTTATTTGCAAAGTCTTTAACAAGTAGTTATTCCTCCCATTGAAACATTACTAGGTTTTGCCTCTGCTGTTTTTAGGGCTGTTAGCAAAATAATTAGCTTAATATGATCTATCAATACTGGAGCATACTGGTAATTGGCATTCAGGTAGAACTTTGAAGGGTAAGGTAAAGTAGCCCAGGGCAGTACTGGCAGAGTCAGAGAGCTGTTGACCAGCACAGAGGGAAGCAGAGAGGTGAAAGTGCCAATAAGAAAGTTGACCTACTTTGGCTTGCCAGCAGAGCAGGTTGTTCCTGCAGCAGCCAAGGAACGAGTACCATCCTGTCTCTAGAATCCCAGTAGCGGGCTACCCTCCTGAAGTGAGCTGGGAGGGTTTGCTTGTGAAGGTTTATCTGAGACTCCAGCCTCCTTGTGATTGAGTGTGTTCTTAGTCCCAAGCAACTAATTTACTGGCAAATTTCTGAAAGGACCATTTTATGAGTTGGGATTATATAGAGTAAATATTTTCTTTTTCCATGTATATCAAATACTGGCATTAATTTTCACTTTTTTTTTAATTAAACACATATTTTAACACTTTTAAAATAGTTCTGTCCCTTTGCACCCTCTCATGGGGTCACACAAAACCCTCATTTGTGTTTTTAAGTCCTAAATTAATACAGTTAAGTCCTCACTTGACATTACTGATAGGTTTTTGGAACTGTGGCAAAATGATGTAAAACAAAACCAATTTTACCACAGGTTAACTGTTACAAACAAGAATTAAGTTCCCACGGCATCTCATCAACGTTATAATTGAAACAACATTCTTTGGCAATGTACTGTACGATGTAACTTAATAATAGCCACAGCATTCTGTCAAGGTACTGAGCACAGAGAACATCCCTCTTATTTTAGTAATAGTGCATGTGTGCTGTTGAAGTCTACAGGGCAAAACAATTCAGGGCTTAAGTGGAAAAGGCTGTCACAGGGTCTCAGATCCTGTCTTTTGTTTCAGTGGGTGTGGAGAACCGGCTGAGAAGGGCATACTCAGCTGGCAAGGAAGGAAGAGATCCAAAACTTTAAAAAAATAATTGCAGCGCTGAATTTAGCTGCATCTGCACCACTGAGTATCTTCCAGGCATGGAGGCAGTCAAGTGGAAGATGTGTGACTAAGTAGTGCCGCTGTTGTCTGGCTTAAATGGGTCTCCTCCTGCAGTAACAGTGTATAGCCTGTGAATTTACCATCAATGTATTTCACTTCAGTTGTAAATATACTTCAAAATATTTAAAACTGCAAGGCTCAGATTAATTGCAAAAGCAGTAACTTATTAAGGGACAAGTTCAGTTAGAAGACAAGAACATCACTGCGGGAACCTTATTTAACACACTGCAAAAATGTCCTTTAGTCTGAAGTACTGTGTGGGCCAGACACAGCCATCATCTGCCTCTTGGTTCTCTGAGCTAATAAATTCCAGCCAGCAGTGCCTTAATATTTGATGGTTGCATTTCCACATTCAAGTGTTTAGGGTGCATGAAATTTTGTGGGAGGAAAAGGTGTACCTTTTTTCAAATTGTTAGCTAACTGGATAAGCACCATTTTTAAATTAATTTGTTCTTCTCTTCTGGAATGCCACTTCTACCATTAAATATTGTTTGGGACTATACCCGGACTTTTAGTTTGTTCCACTACCCGTCTCCTCCAAATTTTAATTAAATTCTACTTGTAAGCCAAGTCTACACTATAAAAACTGCTTTGCTCTGTGTCTGTAATTACGCTGCTCCTTCTAAGAGCCTTCTTATGCTGTGTTTGTTAAGAACGTGGTTATAGCTGACTAAATTAAGAACAAAGAACAGCTGGGCACAGAGACTCAGCACAGAATGAATCTGCATGGAAGCTCCATGTGTCCCTGGCAGCTGTATGCAGAATTTGCAATGGGTGGTGGGGCAGGAGTCCTATTTGGCAGTAGAAGCCACAAAAAAGGAAAAGCTATGATAAAAATTCAGCCAGATGTAAATGCAGTTTATTAGTCATAGCAGGACTATTCCGTTACTTAATATATATTTATTACTGAATGTGTTGGGCATTATTCTACTAATCAGGAGTACAATAATATAAAAATTTGACAAGGTCCCTGCTCTCATGAAATGTATCAGGAAAAAACCAGGAATTAAGCAAACGATTTAAGATGGCTCTGATGTTGGAAGTGCATCACCAAGGGGCGGGGTGATGTTCAAGTTGCTGGGAAGGAAGTTTACTTTGCATTGAGAATCAGGGAGGGCCTGTGTGCAGAGGCACGACCTGAGTGACAGGGAGGACTCACCTCTGTGACAGACTAGGGTAGACCTCCCAGGAAAAGGGAAAATCAAGTGGAAGGGTTAAAGCCGCAATGAGGCTGGTGTTTTAAAGGAAGTGGGCAGAGGGTGGGAGATGAGGTCCGAAACAGCGCCACACTGCACTAGCAGGTGCTCCGCACACTGTGAATGGCGCCCCCTGGGGTTGCGCACGCCACTGCTTTCCCGAAAGGCAGGTGGGGAAAGATCCTTACGGCCTTGCAGGGTTTTTATATATGTGTAGCTTAAGTGCGCTGGGACACTACTAAAAAGTTTTTAAGTGGGAGAGCTCCTATTTTTGTAAAAGCTCCCGATGGCTATTACGTTGGCAATGAGGACTGGGGAGGGGGAAAGAGCTTAGGCAGAAAATAACTGGGTCTTGGCAATGGTGGGACACCACACTGGGGAGCCTGAGTCGCTTCCCCAAGCCTAAGCTGAGTTGTGAGCCTCCTCAAGCCCTGTCTCTGCCGCCCTCACTTGGCTCATTTTATGGCCAAAGCAATGTGTGTCCTCTGTAAAGCACACCCCCGATGCACTCAAAGGGCCAGGTCTGGTGCCCACTATCTACGTGATCTTCATTGAGTCACTTAATCTTTCTGAGTTTTGTTTTGTTTTTCCCAACTGTAATCTATAGATGACAATAAAAGTTCCTCCTGGAACTTTTGTGGAGAAACGAAGCAAAATACAGAGACTAAACAGAATAAAAACTGTGGATTTCCTTTCTCTATTAAACTAGTGGGGTTTATCCTCACTCTATATTAATAACAATTTTTAAGCACTTTCATCCTTACTCATTAAATAAGATCTAAACATTTTAAATGAAGAAAATGGTGTTTGAATAAGGCATTCACTCGCAGCACGCATCTAAATTGGAAGATTCCTACTGTGTTAGCAGCAGGGTCTGTTCTCTTAAGCACTTGAATTGGGCCAAAGTATTATGTAACTGCAGATACAGTCTCAATTAAATTATTTACTAAGGAGGATTGTAAATTTACAATTAAAACGATCATTGAGGTACTCATAGGCTCAGGATAGCCCAGATACAGGTTTCCGAAAAATCTAAAGCTTTAGCTGGCATTTCGCTAATACCTTTATGTGTTTATCTGCCCAAATTCTAGCAGGGAATGAAAAGAAATTTCAGAATCACTATGGTTAAAAGTTCAGAGTCTGGGGTTCAAACTGCAGCTTTGCCACTGCCAGCTGCGGCCTATGGGTTCAAACTGCAGCTTTGCCACCTCACCTCTCAGCTACCCCATCTGCAAACCGGGGGCAAACAGCTCCCATTTCTTCAGGATATCATTTAAAATCCAGCCTTTCAGTTAAAACAGAGGACATTTACACACTCAATAAATGGTACATAAAAGAAATGTAAGCTGGACTGCTTTTCATTTTTACTGGTGTGCACAGTGAGAACTAAAGTGCAGTTATTTAAATTCCCTGTAACTTGGAAAACAGCTATCCTAAATCAGTCATTTAATCCATTAAAATGAGAGAGAAAAAATGCAAAAGAGCAAACTTTCATTGTTGCACACTACAGTTTAGTTGATTGCTTTGAACACTTCTTCTCAGTGGAGATTCAGAATTTGCTCCTTTAGAATTTAAACTTTGTAAACAGAAATATGCTTGGCGAGGATATTCAGGCAGCCTTCACATAAATACAAAGAGGCAGTGTGTTCTGAAGACATTTTTTTTTTTTTTTTGAGAGGAGTAGGTAGTTCCTACATTTAAGGCAGCCTTCAGAAAGAACAAGAATGAATTCAGTGAGGTAAATAAGAAGAAAAGCTTTCCTTAAAAGTCCTTGGAGACTAAACAAAGCTAACTATGGTTTAAACCACAAGGGAACATGAGGCAAGCCAGAAGTCCATGGAGGTATAGAGGAAAAACATAGTCTGAAGGAGTAGAAGGTGCTAATAGTCCAACTACCAACGTAAACTTTCTTGATGCTGGTGACTGCAGTGGTTATGTGAGAATATGTGAATATGTCCTATTTTAAATAAATGTATTCCCATGGACTTAGGAGGAAAGGGTATGATGTCTGCTTTTAATTCTCAAATGGTTCAAAAAATTCATTATAAGTATATATACACACACACATAGAAAGAGAGAGGGAGAGAAGAAAATAACTGGTAAATCTGGGTAAAGTGGCTATGAAAGACTTACTTTTCTTTGTATTCTTGCAAATTTTCTGTAAATTTTAAATTATTCCAAAATAAACTATTGGGTGACAGTTGGAGGAGAATAATAGGATATTCCCATGACCTCAAAAACCACTGTGCACATTACTTATTAATTATGGAGGGTGAAGGGATCTTTGCAGTGGAGAAATCTTACAGTTACCACCAGTAACGAGACCAGCTGAACATCACATGACTTCTGATGCGATGCACCAGGAAGGATATTACATCACCTAGTCATAACCCCACCCAAAAATGTAACTGGAACCTAACAGGGGTGTCCAATCTTTTGGTGTCTCTGGGACACATGAAGAAGAGTTGTCTCGGACAAACACTAATGAAACACTAATGAAAACTAATGAGCAAAAAAAAGTTTTTAAGTAAATTTACAATTTTGTGTCGGGCTGGACACCCCTGTAAGGAAACATCAGACCAGCGTGACGAACATTCTACAAAACAGACATGGACTCTTCAAAAACGTCGCTGATAGGAGAGATAAAGGAAGGATGAGTGACAGTTCTAGATTAAAGAAGAATAAAGAGACATGACAAGTATATAAAATATATGATCTTGGATTTGGGTGAAAACAGCTCTAAAAAGCATATTGACAGCTGGATAATTTTAAATTGGGGTACTGTATAGTAGACAATAGTATTACATCAATGTGAAGTTTCCTGGAGCCTTAGCTCTATTGTGTCAGACATGGAGACTGTCATTCTTTCAGGAGACACATGCTTATGTATTTAAAGGTTCAGTCTCATGTCTACAACTTACTTCAAATTATTCAGGAAAAAAAGTCTTTTAAAGATACAGTAAAATCCTGAAGTGCCTAAAGAACACATGCTGAAATTGTCCATCATGTATGGTGTTCTTGAAATGTACCTTTCCCAGAATGCTGATGGCACATGCCATTCCGACTTGTCCAACACCCACGACGGTGATCTTATTGTTGGGGACCGCTGCCTCTTCTTCCGCAACTGGTGCAATCAGTTTTTCCTTGAGCGTTGCCATTGTGCACTGCAAGAAAAGAATAAAATATTATACATGAAGCCCGAATGGGAATGATCCTGAGAGTGTTACAACTGCAATACTGAATTAAAATACAGTTTAGAAAGAGCCTAATGGTATTCCAGAACATAGAATATACTTTGAGGAACCATGTGACTCATTGAATGAAGAAGTTAATCAAGACAAAACCTCCATGCAACTATAGAAGTGGGTTCTTCAGCCTGATTCCCTGTTAGTGTTAACGAGTTGTCACAATTGTGTCTTGTGGCTATTCATTCACTGGCTAAGATGAACATATTTATATTTAAATTAACTGATATTTCTATTCTCCTTCTAAAGAATTTATATGTTAACTATGTTAGGGCTCACTATTAACCGATTTTTAAGCTTGGTCAAAAAAATTAATGGCCAATTATGAAGCTAATTTCTACTACTAGTGGTTATTATCACTCTTGAAAGAGAGGGACTGACTGGTTCTTCTACTTAACTCCTTTTTTAAATGTGTCACAGTGTACTCAATATACAGTGTGTGCTTAAATAAATACAGTGACAATAGCAATAAGTAATGTTTATACAAAAGGTGCCAAAAAAATTACCCTGAATCCCTTTTAGTGTACCTTAGAAGCTCACTGAAAGAGGGTTAGATATTTACACATTTTCCTTTCAGGGGGTCACAGTAGAATACCAACATTTGAATTAGTTCCTTTCCAGCTATTAAAAAAAAGCCAAAATAATTACACATTAAAAAAAATTAAACTGAAAATTGTTAGAAAACATTCTACACAATAATACCAAACCTATCTGCACCATCAGACAATCAGGTGTGCTTTCTGAACAACTAAAACAAATGGCAAAATGTATCGCACCGTTCTGCCTTCTTAAACACAAAGTGTACACGTCATAAATAAGCGCTTTCTTCAGAATGAAGTATCACTTACCATTGTAACCCACTATAATATCCATTATTGTTTGCCTTTTACTTCTAATGTTAGGTTGTTGCCTTGGAGGCCACTGTACCCGTTAAAAATTGTATCCCTGTTTCCTAATCCCGGAGTTTGTTTCTCATCTGCAATTAACTAAGTAACAAAACCTAGTTTAGCAATTGTATATGTTAAGAGTTAGTGAGTCTCCGAGTTGGAATAAAGTACTTAAACTTGTGTAACAACTAGTTTGTTCTAAAGCTACTCCCCCCCTTAAAAAAAACCATTTCCCCCCAATCTTTAGGGACTAAACTGAGAGATTATTTAGCCTTTACACAGTACATTTACAGTTTCTGGTGGATGCTGAAGAAATACAGAACAGCATGCAACTGCCTGTTTCCACAAATAGATGACCTTACAATGAAATTCATACACGTCCTGCATTTTGAGCAGAATCAGAAGAATGCAGCATCTCTTCTGGTTGAACAGACACAAATTCATAGTTTTCCTTCATTAAGTTTATTTTCATTAGTTGCTTTAAGGTCCTTTAGGTATAGAGCACCCAGCAAGCAGTGGAAAACACAAATCCAGAAATGGTTGCTACATAAATACCGATTAGCTGTTGATAGATCTTTTAAAGTAATTTGGGTAATTTCAGAAACTGCAATTTATGAGTCTTACGCCAGTACAGATTCTTTCATACCTTCCTGGAGAAACCTGTTTTTCTTCAACTTTTCCTTAACAAGAGTTATAAGAAATGAAAAAAAAAAATGTTTTGTATCCTATGCAGGACTGTTCCAAGATAAGAGCGGTCGCTGTAAGAAGAATGATAAACACGGTAAAAACAACCCGATTCTTGGTCCATTACATTCCCATCCCCCTTAGCCCCTTGTGCATATAAATTATTAGAAATAAACCAGTGCCTAAGTTCAGGAACAAAGATCCCCCTTACGAAATGCCTCTCAATTCTAACTTTTTTGAAAGCCCTCTTTTGCCATCTAATTCCTCCACTAAGGAAGGGACAGTCCTCCCCCTACCCCTCTCTCTAGGCCCTAATTGCAGCTTCCCTGCCCACCGACTTCAAGCCACCGCTTCCTCTCGGCGCCGCGGGGGGCCGGGAAGGACAGGTCACAAGGGAAGGCGGCAACCACAGATCTCCTGTGATCAAGTCTCTAGCGGAAAAGTCTGGGCCTTCCTCACTCTCAACACCTGAAGCTGGCAAAGTCAACAAAGCACCTTGAGCATCAAGAAACAAGGACAGAAATGAACCCGCCTGTAGCAGCGGCCAGTCGATCCCGGAGTGCAGAGTCAGACCTGCAGACCGGCCCTGACCCTCATCCTGGCACACGCAGTGGTATTTCTGCCTCCCGTGGCTGTCAACTCCAGTTCCCAGGCTCCAGATCAGCCCGCCTCAGCAGGCACCTGGCTCCTTCTCCCTCCCCTGGCTCCTCAGGCACAGGTCCAGGCTCCAGCCAGCAGGCACCGGGGGCGATGGGGCGGCCAGGAGCGGGTCAAGGGCGAGAGCCCGGGTTTCGGCTGCAAGGACAAGTCTCTCCTCCATGGAGCACAGGACCTAAGCGAGCCCTGCAGTGCAGCGAACAAAGCCTGGGTCTCCGTGTCAGGGCCTCGCTCCGCCTCGCTCCCTGGCGGAGCGCATGACCTGCCGCCTCAAACCCAGGGGTTGCGTTGGGACCACAGTCCGGATGCTCAGGGCTAAAGGCCCTAGAGGACACAAGTCTGTCCCGGTCCTTCCCCGAGTCTTGCTACACCAGGACTCTCCTACGTGTCCCACCCGGTTTGCCTCAGAGTCGGGAGTCAGGATATTGAGCTGAAACCTACCGGGAGAGAGAAGGCGCTCCGGATCTTAGAAAGAGTCCCGCCAAGGAGACAATGTCAGCTGCAAGCGCCCGCTCCGGCTGGATCCGCAGGGAAGGAGGAGGAGGCGGCCCGCCCCCTCTGCAGCCTCTTAGCTTTCTCTATTGTGATTGGAAACCCGAGCACCGCCTACCCCTCCCCTCCGCTCGCTCAATCCCCTTCAAGGACAAGGGCTCAAGTATGCACTTGTCCTCCCTCCCCAAACGAGCAGGTCACCTTCTGGTGGCTAAGGCGGCCTCTGCTCTCAGCCCGCGTGACCGTTTACAGAGGCCGCATTATTTCTAAAACTTATCTGCGCCTCTTCTAGACTTTCATGCTTTTGTTCAGATAGGTTTAGTCCAAATAGAAATACATTGCCATTTTGCTTTTCAGGTCAACTTTAGAGGACCACTGTTTTTAGCTAAGCTGCGGATGATGTCTTCCCCTTAAATAGCACTGGTGCTTCTGAAATTTTTAAAAATAAAACCGAATTTTCCATTTTCATCATCTCGGCTATAAAGTTAATTTGATACAACAACGACAGGTGTTTCTCCCACCCCCCCCTACCCCCCACCTAATTCCCCAAATATGCATGATTTACCTACCAGGTGCCTGACAAAACCAGTGAGGCCTACTGCCTGTCTCTGAATTCTCTGCAAATCTGTATGGTATCAAGGGGCCACTTGTAAGGTGCAGTTTCTCTGTTGGTCCCTGATAATTTCAAAGCTGCAAGTTGCCATTCATCTGTGTGTCTTCATCACCCAGCTCAGTGCCTGGTACCTCAGAACAGTGCTGGTGAATGAATGATGAAGGAATGAGCAGGTGGAGGTATCCCAAAGACTCAGTCTCACATGTGTGTATTTTAATTAAAATGCTTTCAGGTATAGCAATCTCACAAACTCCCTTTATGTGAAAGGGAGTTTTTGTTAGTGTGCTTTTTCTAAATGGCCGTAAGTCCTGTAAGTGCTGCTTTAAACTTCATCTCAGTGACAAGGGTTGAAGGGACAGAGATGAATATAACATTACTCCCCTTGGGATGCTCCCCGTTCAAAGGGGAAAGACAAGTAGGCAAACTCTTTCAATTACAACACAATTTGATAAGTGGTAATAGAGATTTGGTTCACGTATAATAAAAGTTCAAAGAGAAGAGCCACTAAGAAAGGGTTGTGTCTGAAGGTGCTGATAAACCTCAGACTTTCCAGGATTATAGAATGGAGGTACTGAGGACTCTGAATGCCCTGAAGCTCCATTACAACTACAAATTGAAACATGGTGATCAGGGAGGAAGAGTTTGGTGGAAGAGAAACGCATTATTACACTCGCCCTGAATCCAGTTTGAAGCAAGACTAGCAATCATTCTAGCAAGAAATCTAGAAGCCACCTTAGACCTCTTTCTTACCTACTTTCCAAATACAGTTAATCTACATCTTTTGTAGATTTCTAAATAGCGATCCAATTTTTCCTTTGTGCCATCCTTACTGCTGTGTAACTTTGGGTGGAGGAGCAAGTGGGGGCAGGAATAAGTAAGAAGAGAGCTCTCCTTCTTCCACCCTCATTTCCATCCCTCCCCCCCAACCAGTTCCCAATCTGTTGATCAAAATGAGCTCTCCACCCGCAAGTCTGAATGCAGGAGAGCATGCACTTCCTGCCTCAAAGATTGAGAATTGTATACTGTACCGGGGCAAGTTATTTTTTTAAGTGTGAAGTGTGAAAGACAATTTTATAAATACAATCATTCAGACCTGATGGGGTTCACGGTGTGCTACACCAAACTGCGGCACTCTGGCGTATTGAATATCTTAAGCCAAAGGGGTTTGAGAAAACAGCAGAAGCAGGAAGTTCACTCAGAGTTCTCCGAACCTCACCCTTCTTCCCTGAGGGCAGGAGATAAATCTCCCACGTGAAAGGTAGCCTCCCTGTTGCAGGAGGGAGGAGGACATTATCACCGGAGACAGGACTGAAATATCTGTGTAAATAAACTTTGTTAAACTAATCTTAATCTTCTAGTTCTTCACTATCTACTACCCCTAGCCAAAACCCTTTTGCCTTTTTAAAGCCTTTACACATTGTTTCTTTGTCTAAAAGGTAAAAAAACCTTCCTGCTCTAGAACTTTTAGCCCCATTTATTGACTTCTGAGCTCTGAGCCAGCCTAGCAAACTAATCCAACTCGTGGGTACCCCTAATTTACGAGGTCTGTCTGGGAAAAGTCCAGCCTTTGTTAATATAACGACAAGTTTGTGCGACAGTGATGTAACCTGGCAGCCAAGGAGAGTGGACTGGAATGCTCATGCAGGAATAATGACTTCACTGTACTAGTCAGTGGGGGCAGTAGACGCTGTTGAGTGAGCATGTGTACTGCGTGGCCAACACATTCAAAATGACTGAGTGAGTAGAGCAAAGAATATGCATCAAATTTTGCATTAAGTTTGAACATTCCTCCCCGGAAACTATTTGGATGATTCAGAAGGCCGCAGCTACGGGCAGCTGGTGACTGGCAGCTTTATCACGACAACGCACCTGCTCGTGCATCACATCTCATGCAGGGTTTTTTGGCAAAACATCAAATCACCAGGTGATCCAGACCCCCTACAGCCCAGACATGGCATCCTGTGACTTCCGGCTGTTCCCCAAACTAAAATTACCTTGGAAAGGGAAGAGATTTCAGACCATTGATGAAATTCAGGAAAATATGACAGGGCAGCTGATAGTGACTGGGAGAACTGTGTGAGGTCCCAAGGTGCCTGCTTTCAAGGTGACTGAGGCATCATTGTTCTGTGTACAATGTTTCTTGTATCTTCTTCAATAAATGTCTTTAATTTTCATATTTACATGGCTGTGCTTTGTAGGCAGACCTCGTAAAGCCAGTTGGTCAGAAGCAAGGGTAACAACCTGGACTTGTGACTGGCGTGTCTGAAGTGAAGGCAGTCTTGCGGGACTGAGGCCTTAACCTGTGGGATCTGGCACTATCTCCAGGTAGATTGTGTCAGAACTGAGTTAAATTTGTAGGAAACCTAGTCACTGTCTGCTGAGAATTAGGAAATTCCTTGGTTTGTTGGAAAACACATCAGAGGCAATGAATGTTAAACCAGTTCCTTTAGAGATAAAGCTAATAATTCCCAGAAATTTGGTTATAAACTGAATGCAAATGTCAAAAATCATCAAAAGAGAAAAATAGGTTATTCAAAATATATTGAGGCATAACATGACGGCTACGGATAAGATGCTGCATTGGAGAGCAGCCAGGGTACACAAAACAGTTTATTCTTATATTGCTATTTATTAATTATTGCATTGTTTTCTTTTTGTTTGTTTTTTAAAAGATTTCATTCAATGATTTTTAGAGAGAGAGGGATGGGAGGGAGAGAAACACCAATGTGCGGTTGCCTCTCGAGCGCACCCTACTGGGGACCTGGCTGTAGGCATGTGCCCTGACTGGGAATCGAACTGATGACCAGTCAGGGCATAATTACTGTATTATTTTCTATGGGAAAAACTGTAAACCTACTTTTGCTTCACTCTGTATATTTTAGTAGAGGATCCTAGATAATAAATAAGTTAATTAAAGTGATAGCATAAAGAATATAAGTATAATAATATACAATTGTTCTGTCTGACCTTTTCCTGCCTTAGGACTTTGTGAAAAATATTTATGGGCCATGATAAAGCCTACTACAGGGTAGAGTACTTTGCTTCTGTAGTAAATAATCCCCAGACTGCTGTTCTTTGCTGTTGTTTTTTTAATCTTGTGACTTTAAATTATTTCCTGTTATCAGATTATCTACAGTTTTGAAACCATATTCATAGAATTTTAGAATAGGAGCTTTGACATAAACTAATCAAAATTAATATTCATTTGAGTAATTAGCCTCAAGTTACTCTGCAAGTCAAGAACAGGGCTAGACATAATTTTGATTTTGCTTCTCTCTCTATGCCTGCTGTGGGATTCTTCTTTTAATCTTATATTTCTGTGCTTTTTTCTTTTGTGTTCATGAAACCAGATTCACTAATATTATTAGAACTGTAAATTTTTTTAGTATATTTTAATTTATTGTTATATCTCCAAATGACATAGTGTAAAAAACAATAAATGGAGCCACTTTGAAAGTGGTGTTGAAACTGCCTCCCCAGAGGGACTGCCTTGCATGTCTTACTTGCTCCTCAAACCTTAGAAATGCTAACACAGGGCAAAATAACCTTTGAACTTGTTCTAAAGCAGCATGGTATCCCAAACAACTGTTTGTAAAGAAACACGGAAGCAGGTATTATAACTACTGGACTGAAAATGAAAAACTTTCTCTAGATTAACATCACCATGTCAGCATATCAGTACCTAGAGAAAGTCCTTCCACCTATTAATGAAATTGTTCCTCTTCCCTTTGCCTTTTAATGGAACACTATTTGGGTTGTTGTTTGAATCAGTGTTTCCCAAATAGCTATTCGTTTGGATCTCAAGTAAATTCTCTTGGTTTAGTCTTTTGTATTTTTAGGTTAACAATATTACCTAACAAGATACTGATATATCTCCTAGCATGATACTTATTAAACTTGGGCACAATACAAGCAAATAAACTTTCTGAGTTTGGATTTGAGAGGCAATGCATCCCTTGGTTCATAGACTCCTTTACAACACTTTTTTTTTTTTTTGCCATTTTTCTTTATTTCCCAATCTTAGGTATACTTCATATATGTGAGGTTCCTATAGGAGTAAAAGAGTTGTTACTCAAGTTAAAACTATAAGAGCAATATTTGCTTGTACATGAAGAACCGATGTTGGAGAGTTATCACTAACTACAAGGGAAAAAATGAAGCCAAGGAGAGAAACCAACAATGGTGGGGAATTGCAGGTTTAATGTCTTGGAAAGCAAAATAATTAGAGTTTAAATGTCTAGCTATTCCTGGATAGTTGTAAAATTGAGTACCTTTTCTGTGTACATATGAGCTAGTCCTTATTAAAGGGAAGTAATGATATTCTGAGTTTTAAGAGTAGTTTTGAATTGATCCAATGTAGAGTCTAGCTGGATGTAGACTAGTTTATGCTAAGCAGTATTGGATTCCCTGTGTGTTGAATGATAGACATTTAGAAGTAGTGTTCTTGGTAACTAATTTCTGGGCTCAACCCAACGAGTGTACATGGATTTTATTTCTCTCATCCTTGGAGGCAGTTTTCCCTGGGTGTCTGAGAAATATCAGTGGATATACCTCTTTAACTAAACATGTCTCACTGGTGGAAAAATATCTCCTTGCTCTCTCTGCTACTGAGGGAGATAAGTCTTTGCAAGGTACCTCGGGTGAGCTTTGTCTTGATAAGGGTTTGGTCCTCTTAGGGTGACAGTGAGAAGAAAATATTCACAGAGTGAATTATTGTACACCAGATTAGAGTTCACAACTTTTGAAGAAGGTTAATTTTCAGACAGACCAGCTCCAGCAGAGCCAGTCACACATCAGAACCTGCCTACGTCTTCCAAGAGGTGTCCTTGAGGTTGCCTGGGATTGCTTCTGGGAACAGAGGTGGGATGCGCCCATGCCCTCAGGGTGTTACGAAGGTCTGCATTGTGTGAAGTCCTCCAATGACCGTCAACATTGCCCTTTCCATGAACCATGACCTCTGATTTTTTCTGGTGCCAGGCGATTTTGTTCATAGTTACAATACTTCTTTTCTTCTACAAGATAAGTAGTTTTTCTGGGTCCTGGCCCTACACATTTAAAACATTACTTTTTATAAAAACTTACCAAATGAAACAGAAAATAAAATCAGAAAGAATAAAAAAGCTTACAATAAAATAAACAGCCTCTTGCTCCTCTCCTCTCATTCTTAGTCTAGACCCTCAGAGATTACTCTTCCTGACAACTTTGACTGTCGTCCTGAAGCTCAGCTGCTCTTTCCCTTCATTCCTCACGTGAATTTAAAATATGGTTGAGTAGGTCGTCCTTTAAAGCACATAAACTTGTAAGGTGGAAAGTGTTATCCCTGCGATTTTAAACTGGAAAACTTTGAGGTTCAATTGTCTGAAGTTTTCTTAGATTTCTATAAAGCATCGAGAAGTTCATTTTATATAAGAAAAAAGCTTTCATTTATTATGTGCCTTTATTTTTATTATATATTAATTTCATTTATTTATATTATATATTAATTGCTTGTATCATGTGCATTTATTACATGTATTACATGCCTGGTGCATGTGATACATGCAATTACATGATTTATTTTACTTGTACTAACTCACTTAGTCATTTCAAGGCTATAAAGCACTTTTATTATCTTCATTTTACAGTTATGGAAACTGAGACACAGGGATTAATACTCTGCCCAAGATCACACAGCTAGTAAGCAAACTGTTTTAAAATTTGAGGATTATTCTTAAAATAGATTTATACATATCTCCTTCCTTTTTAAAATTATTCCTTTAAATATTACAAGAAGTCAGGAAAGTTATAAAAAACCATTCAGAAATGCCATGATTTATTTAACTGTCACTGTATTTTTAGACATTCGACTTTTTACTATGATAAATAACATTGCAAAATATCATTATACAGAGCCATCATCTGTATTTTTATGCTTCCTTAGGATCCCTGAAAGTGAAATCACTGGACCAAAAATTATGAGCAAATTGTTTCCCAGAACGGTTGTACCCTCTCCTGTGTCCCCAGCCACGTCTATCTTAATAAAGATTTTATATTCACCAGTTTGTCTGATGAAAATGGTATATTGTGTTAAATATGCTTAACTTTGATTATTGATAGAGATATATACTTTATACCTTTTAAATTTATTAGAACACTTGCTTGTTTTTTCAAATTTCCATTATCCACTCATTTACTAAAGTCACATTTATTTTGTTTTATTTTTCTACTTAGCAACGTTCACCTTAACTTGTGAAAACAGGAGCTTTCTCTCCCTCCCTTGCCCCTTCCTCCCCTCAGATCATAGCTTCTGAAGGGCAGAACCTGTCCGAAACTGACAACCAAAAAGAAGTAAGAACCGGAAGGTGGCAGGCATAAGAGAAACCAGGTGATGGCTTTGAGCCTCTTCTCTCTACTTCTTCAGGTAAGAAAACCACTGACCACACAGGGTCTTTACTGATGCATGGTTTTGCCCATTTAAAAATAACAGTGCCATAAGTTTTTAACACCAAAATAAAAAAGTGGAAGTGATTTTTAAAAATCTTTTGTTTTGAAATAATTTGACTCACAAGAAGTTGTAAAAATTATCTGGAAAGCTCCCACGTGCCCACCACCCCTCTTCCTCCAGTAATAACACCTTACGGAAGCACTGTGCATTATTAAAGCTGAGACACTGGCATTGTGCATGACTATAAATTAAACTATGCATCCCTTTCAGATTTCATGCGTATCTGGGTTTTTTAAATATATGTTTCATTATATTGAGCCTGTGCAATGTGCAGAGATCATTTTCTAACTAGAAGATAAACATGAATATTTTAAAATATATCAAGCACTACCTAGATTTTTAGGGACTCAAGGAATTTCTTTTATTTTTAGGGTAGAGAATGTTTCAGGGAACATATGCCTCAGGCATTTGGGCTGTGGACTCTTTATTGTATTTAATTTAGTTATTACCTAACTTAGGAGTCTTGCTCATTGTTTTAGGCAGGTTAAAATGCAACGTTCTGCAGTGTTCGTGTGTACCACAAAGGAATTCCTTTGCACCGCTCATCCATCACCAGTGGTTGAAATTGGTTAGCATAACCGGTTTCTGAGAGTGATTTCCCTGCAGCTGTGTTTACCCTCCACTCCAAACGCACTTCCTCAGCAAAAATAGCATAAGGAATACTTTTCTGGTCTGCATTAAAAATTTAAAAAGCCCCTTTATTTTGTGTTTCATTTTGTTTTCTGTAATCTTAGCCTATAGGAAAAAAAGGAAAAATCAACAAGGAAAACTGCACCAAATAAGAAAAATACAGAAAAACAGGTGCATCAAAAGAATGCCTAAAATACAGAATCTTGATGTTGCCCATTAAGTGAAAAAATGCATGCTATTTGGGAATGGGACACAGAGTATGAATATTTATTGAGAGCTGTTATGTGCCAGATGTCATACTGGGTGCTTTGAATGGCTCGATATAATTTTGGAAATTTAGTCAATAGTGTATTAATGCTGTTGACCTTGAGACAACTGTCTAATAGTATTTAATGAAGAAGATGGCAATCTAATGAGGCAAACAGAATCATAGTAAAGCCAGAGGCAAAAGAAAACATCAATCAATTTCTGGCTAATTAAGCGATCCCATACTGTCAGGTGATCTCATTTTAACTATCTTGATTTTATTCTATAAATAGTTCATGATTTTAGAAAGAATTGAAAATATATAAAAATGTACAAAGTAGAAGAAAAGTTTAAATTTCCCCATCTCCCAATTCTTAGAGGTAATCCCTGTTAACGATTTAATGTGCACCCTTTCTGTCTCCATATCCTGGGTGAAAGAGTTGAACTTTTCTTAGTATACAGTAAGATTCTAATAAAGTCTATCCATTTTCAGAAGTAAATTATTTTTTATTTATAATAATTGTTTTACTTTTAGCAATTATAATTTCTACTTTAAATATTGCTAATCTTAGATCACTAGTTAGAAATAATTTTGCAGGATCAATTTTTTTTTTCTCTCAGAAGCTTGGAATGTAGTAAAAATTGTTAAAATCCATTGAGTGATTACTGTGTCTGCAGATACTTTGCCTGTATTAACACATATTAACATATTTAATTCCCACGAGAACCTTCAATCCCGGTACTATTATTCTCCCTATTTGAACGTTGGAATTTGAGGCACACAGAAATCAAATCAATTAGCTAAGGCCACAAAGCTACTAAGTGGTAATGCTAAGAATTAAACCCAGGAGGGCTTGAAGTCACCTACGTTAAGTAGACTATCGATATTGTTCACGTAGTCAGCTTTTTTGTTCTTTCTATACTTCTGTTTGTATGGTTTTAGTTTTATGCCTTCTAGTTCACTGAAATTGTCTTCTGTAGTTTCTAATCTGCTTTCCACTCCATCCAGTATACTTTAAATTTTAGAAATGATATTTGCATCATTGGAAATTCTATTCTGTTATTTTTATAGTCTCAGTAGCTCTATTGTTTATATTCATAGTTTTCTTGGCATCTTTGAGTGTGTGTATGTGTATGTGCATGTAAAATTTAACCATGTTTGTCATTTATTTTCTGTTTGCATTGACTGATTTTCTTTCCCAGTTATTGGGCACAATTCCTTGCTTCTTCTCATATCTAGTCAAACTTTTTGTTTTTTTGATCTAGACATTTTACTGCATTCAATAGTGGTGAAGTGTGTTTGGAAGTCATTGAAGTTACTTGTGGATCCTACTGAGGTTAGTTTTTAAGCTTTGTTGGAGCAATTCTAGAGTAGTTTTACAGTATGTTTTCTCTACAAGTATTAAGAAGGTGTTACACTTCTGGGGTACGTCCTGAGACACAGCTCTTCAACAGGATTTCTGCACTGTGGCTGCTCAGAATTGGAACATCACCCAATCTTATCCGGGTTCTGAGAATTATTCAGTTTATGTTTCCCTGGCAGTTGTCTTTTGCTTACCTTATATCTTATTAGTGCCACGTGTTCCCTGACTTTTTAAATCCTTCAAATGCCTCACTTTTCCTTGAATGCCAATTCCTGTCTTTTCAACTCAGTGAGACCTCAGTCTGGTTGGATGTTCATTGCCTTTCCTGTTTTTCAGGGATTGTGGCCTTGTCATGCCTGCTTTGGAATGTCTAAAAACTATTGTTCCTTCTGTTTTTTTTAGTTTTGTAATTTAGAATTGTTTACATTTGCAAGTCCAGTATCATCTACTCTATTCCGGCCCCAGATCCTCTTTTCATAAGCAAGCATTGAAGAAAATTCTCAATTTCTTACTATATCAGAATAAAATAGGTGCTTTGAATGGTTAAGATTCAAGCTAACATTCACAGCATCATCTATTTAGAAGCATTTTGGAAGATTTTGAATTTTCCTTTAAAACTATACCTCATTTATCATTTTGGAATTCGAGTAGTAAGATTTTTAAAAAGTATTCGGAGTGTCACACTTAAAACCAATGTTTTTCAAACAGCACATACAAAACAATTCCATTTCAGTGGTTAAGGGGTTCAAGTTCAAGAGTCTGCATATTTAATAAATATCAGAGTGACTGATGCAGGTATCCAGAGCATACATTTTGTGAAAAACTGTTCTAAGCCTCTAAAAAGTCTAAAAGCTTACCTCCGACTTCCTAATCTTACCTCTTTTACTCCACTCCTGATAGAAGGTACATATAGTTCAATGCCAAATGCTTTGATCAAGTTGATGGGCAAACACAGGAGGCAGCAAGGGTAATGATGGCAAGTGTACATTCTCGGTGAGACTGTTTGTGTTTGGACCTAGGCCTTCCCATTGTCAGCTCTGTCAAAGTGCATACACAATACAGTCTCTCTGAACCTTTCTTGTCTATAAAATGGGCAAAAGAATGGCATCGGATTGTTGGTGAAGCTCAATTACACGAAGCATGTGCAGGATATGCCCTATTACTGCAATCAAGAGATAACTAGTAATACCTGGTCTAAATTTCCTGAAATCTTTTCTTAACCCAAAAGAGGGGTAGTGTCTCTCTTACTGCCTCTTTGCACCTTGTGCCTGAGTGCATGTGGCCCCTACGCTGGGCTTGTGCCTGTGAAAGGGGCTTCCTGGACTGCCGGGACCCTCTCTGTTTCCTCACACCTACAGGCAGAGTCTGGTAATTTACCTGCAAAATCCTAGAGGCCCAGCTTCCATCTCTGTATTCTCAGTGCCTAAAACAATTTAAAGCATATCATAGAAAACAATTTAATAATTTATTTTTACTTTGAAATAAATGAATGAATGAAGACTATATAAAAACGTGGATGCCTCAAACCCTTTTGCTGTTCCTGCTGCTGCTTTTTTGCCCCTCTCCTCTCCTCCTCTTTCATTTTTGTCTCTTCTTTGATGTGTTTTAGAGGACGTTACCTTTTGCATTCCTAAGCCGTCTTTCTAGGCACGGGTTTTGAGCAATAGATGTTTACAGGGCTTTCCAAATCCTCCTAAACTCAAGAGGATGATTTACACATCAGGGCAACCTGAGACTGATGTCTCTCCTCTGAATGTTCCACCAGGGTGAGGAGGAAAGGTCATCTTAGGACATTCACTTAGAGTTATAATTGCACCAGGACACGAACCTGTAAATGACAGGAACGAGAGTCTGTTCATTGTTACGTTCCCACATTCCTGGCACACACTAACCATTCAATAAATATTTGATGGATAAAATGTGCATGTCGCACTGTGCTATTAACACTTTCTTGAATCCCTCTTTTTTCATTATCTCACAGTGCTGGCCTTTCTAGCGCCCATCGGTGTAATTTAAAGTACCCAGAGTGCAAACCTGGCTCTTACTTTGATGTTTCAAAATCTACCATTATTAATTCATACCCGTTATAGACTGAATGTTTGTGTTCTTCCAAAATTCTTACGTTGAAACCTAATCCCCAATGTGATGATATTTAGAAACGGGGCTTTGGGAGGTGATTAGCATGAGCACGGAGCCCCTCATGAATGTGATTCGCGTCTCAATAAAAGAAATCCCAGAGAGCTCCCTTGCCCCTTCTGCCATGTGAGGACACAGAGAGCAGACGGCAGCCGTCTGTGGACCAGCAAGTGGGCACCCACCAGACACCGGATCTGTCACCACTTTGACCTTGGACTTCTCAGCCTCCAGAACTGTGAGTAATAAATTTCTGTTATTTATAAACTACTCAATCTATAGTGTTTTGTGTTAGCAGCCCAATCTGACTAAGGAATCCTTAATTGATCTTTCTTGGGTTGGTTATTAGCTCAGCTTCTAGCATCTGTCCTTAATATTGGTGCTTCCCAAGATTCAGCGTGATGCCAGAATCTCACCTCCCTCCATCTGTGCTGCTTGGGCCATTCCAGTGGCATCAATCATTTCTTACCCTTGACCTGTCTCCTAGCCTCAGTCTCGATTTCCAGCCGTCTCCTGGGTAGGTTTGCCTGGCACCCTTACAGGAACTTCAGACTCACACTATCCACGGGGGAGCCCCTTCAGAGCACGCTTGTCCATCCTTTCAGCAGCTGTCAAATGTTGAGAATATTTAAGCCGCAGCAAAACCTTGCTCTTAAATGTATGTCTTAAAATGTAATGAAAAATATTTTTATATGCCTAGACTATAAATACTGCCAACTGTGGTTGCTTTTGGAAAGGGAATTGAGTGTGTGGGGTGGGAAAAAAATTTACTTTTCACTGCCTTATTTTTGGTAGCTTTTTGTATTTTATACCATAATAAGTCTGTATATTTAAATGATAATAATGAAACACGCAAGGAGAGGAGATAGGAAATGTTTACGATAAAAATTCTCTTATCAAAAACTGACCTCACTGAACTCACTCAGAAGGAGCGGCCCCATTTTCTTTCAGAGTGTGTTTTGCTGAAAGCGAGAGCGAAGATGGGATAATTTATTCATGGGTACATGCTCCTTTTAAACAAGCCTGTTTAAAGGCAGCGATAATGTTTCAAGGTCTGAAAACAAGTTCAAGCATGTCCGAACTTTAAGCACTCATTCATTCATTCATTTATTCATTCATTTATAAATTCGAAAGCACTTCGGGTTCCAGGCACTTTGTTAAGATCTGAGGACACAAAGTTAAATAACTCATGGTAACTGCACTCGAAGTCCTAGAGTCTAGAGATTGTGACGCACCGTGCTAATGAGCAGGGGATATTGGGGATCTGGCCTCGCCTCTGTGGATAGAGGGTTGTGGCGGTCAGAGCAGGCTTTCTGAGAAACAGAGGTCTGTGTGCATTCCTAACACTGAGCTGAATAAACCTCAGCTCAGTCTTAGGAGAAGAGAGGAAGAGGGGCAATTCAGAGAAAATTCACTGAGACACGGAATGGCAGATGTTACGCTTCAGAGCAACAAATAATTCGGACTTGTCAGAGTATGACGTGCAAGGTTTTAGACACAGGATCTTCCTGAACTTAATCCAGGAACTCCGGCTGTGCGTCTGTGTATAAACCAGGGAGTGTTCTTTGTTCCTAAGATTCCACATTTCCTGAAAAGTTTTAGTTTACCATTCTATACTGCATAAAACTGTATCCATTGATGTAATGCTTCCTAACCCTTCAGAAGACCCCAAAAATCTATAAATTTTTATATAAAATTGTGTATACATGCACATGTGCATTTTTCCAAGGGAGAGTCCAGATATCTCATTAACAGTTTCCTAAAGAGTCTCTCTCTCTTTCTCTCTCTCTCACACACATAAACACACACCATACCCAAAATATAAATACTTCTTTAGTTGTAAGCTTTTAAAATGAAGATACATCTAGAAGGAACTTTCAGACATTTATTCCAGCAGTGCCCAAACACTGGGCGACCCCCTGCCCATGGGTAAAACTACTTCACTCATCTGACGTCTCCAGCTATTAAATTTCCGATGGCTCCACACTGGGTGATAGGGCTCCCGGGGTGCACAGGCCATACTATTTTTATACCTAGGAGCGACTGCACAGATCCACGTAAACCCTTGAGGTATATGGTCCCACAGAACCCCTTTGTCATTTTCGCAGAGCCACAGTCCTCCCAGCTTCCTGGGAGTTTCTGTGTGACTATTTCACGTCTAGTTATGTGTGGGCTATATGATCGCAGGCTGTTCGCATACATTTAAAAGTAAGTAGGTAATCTTGCTGGAGAACTCTAATACATGAATTAGGTCAGAAGTTCATTTCCTTCCTGACTAAACCAAAGTTAGTTTCTTACAATGCTAATTTTGTAAGTCTTTTTTTTTTTTTGTTAGTTTGAAGAAAAAAAATTACACAACCATTTCTAATGGAAATTCATATTTTCCGTCTGACATGGTGCATCAGCTGGGAAGGAGAAATGAGAATGTGTTTTCTGAGAGGAATAGTGAGCATGGTCATTTCTTCACTGAAGTGATTCTTATGTTCTTCCTTCACTCAGCCAGTTAATTATGTCAGAGCACTTCAGGTTCATTATGATTCTATTTGTCCTGCAATGAACTTGACAGAAAGAAAATAATACAAGAGATGGGTTTAATTTTAAAAGATTTCATCTATAATAAAGAGGATATAATGACTTTATCTTCATTAACCAACAATTTCTCTTCTTTTTAAAAATCTTCCTTTCCTCTTTGCCTGCCCATATATTTGACGCATACCTTATTATCAATCTTATTTCTTTCCTCTTCCAAAGAACACCAAGAATAAAGTATCATTTTATTGATTATATTGAGTTTTGAAATTTTTTTCTTTTATGTAGAGTATAGTGATTAAGAAGTGGGTCTCTAAAGTAGGAGAAGTAACATCTTAAATCTTAATTTTGCCATTAACTATCTGTGTGGCCCTAAAAAATGTTATCTCCACTCTAATATTCAGTTTCTCTTATCTGAAAATTAGAAAAATGAGAGGATGTAATTCATAGGATTGTTGTGAGGATTACATAAATAAATGGGGATGAATTATAATAATCAGTTATGTTTATTCTACATTGTGTTCTGCTCCCATCTATTACCAGAATGCAGATGGTTTATACATTTAAAAAAATTAAAAACATTTTATTCATTTATTTTTAGATGGGAAGGAAGGGAAAGAGGGAGAGAAACATCAATATGTGGTTATCCCTCATGAGTCTCCTACTAGGGACCTGGCCTACAACCCAGATGTGTGCCCTGACTGGGAATTGAACCAGTGACCCCTTGCTTCACAGGCTGGCACTCAATCCACTGAGCCACACCAGCCAGGGCTGTTTATACATTTCAAAATAAAATGTGAATCTGTGGGGTTGGAAGTCAAGAAAGTGGTGATAGGGCTCCTGGTTCTGATCATCTTCAGTCTCTGGATCTGGGTTTTGGCTACATGAATGTGTTTACTTTGTGAGAATTTATGAACTGTATGCCTGAGATTTGCACTTTTCAATGTGTGTATTATATTTAAGCGATGTTTCTACAAAAATAGCAAAAAATAAAAAGGAAGATGTGGATATTATGAGCATTTTATTCAAAGTGCCTTGTAAACCATAAATTCTTCTCTTGAAAGAAATTCTGAAAGGAATGGAAATTATAGAGATATTTAATATGAGAAATGGAATGGGCCACAGATGACACTTTGGGTATATAAATCTCAAAAGAGTTTTTGATGTGTATCGAATAACTATTAAATTGAAAAATTACAGGATAAACATATGTGGAAATATAAATTATGAAAAATTAGTTTCATAATTTCTGAGAAAATGCACAGCAGAGATGCAAAAGAGAAACAGAATTAGTCAAGAAATGATGCCTAGAGAATGTTTTTGTATAGCATTTTGAAGCAAGGTAGGAACATGGATTGAGAAAGAATGACATATGGAATTTTTTAATAGACAGAATGCGTGTAAAGTCTATCGGTGGGAACCACAGCAAAGTTCACAGAAATGCAAATGACTTGTTAGACTGGATGAGGGACCAAGTGTTGCAAAGAATGAAAAATGTGGAGCAGTTTGTAAAAGGCCTTGCCTGTTAAGGAAACGTGACAGCTCCCTGGTTTCTAAGCAAAGTATGAGTATTCTTAATTATTCCTGCGCAGTGTCAACAGAACCTGACCCTGTATTTCACATATCACCTAGCACTTTGAGACACAATACAAAATAATAGCCATTTAAATAGTCTGTAGTGTGGCAACAAAATTTCCAAGATGGAATTGGTATTTGGAACAATTTGAAGGGCTCAAAATAAGATTCACCAAACCTACTGTAATGTATTAAATCCAATATTCTGTATGTGCAAATTGAAGGGCAAACACCAAATTAAACAATTATCTGGAAATGGTAATGCTTTAGCTCCTGATTCTCTCCAAGGACAATGAATAAAATACCTGGAAATGCAAATGTGGGCCAATATTTAGACTATTGTTTGATACCCAACTTCAGGCAGCAATAGCTGCAGTTAACTTGTGGCTCTGAGTAATGTTCTTAAACACTGCCACCTACTGGAAATTCTTTGGAAATGCTGTGGACAATGTTTCAGTAAAACTCCCAACATTTGTTTTTTTCAGTCTGACTTCACTCATCTCTTTCTATTCTTTCCCTCAGATAAATCAAACTTGAAGCTAAGGGAACAGGAAAATGTAACAGTAATGCTGACAATTTGTAGTTTTCTGTTAACTTATGTTTTATTTATCATCACTCTTAAGTGTAAAATTGTTGATGTTTTTCTTATCTTCTCATTAGAGTTACCAAGAGGCTGAGTTTTGGACTGAAGGAGATCGGGCTTAGCCACTTGCTAATTTTGTGGTTTTAGGTGAAGCTCTCAATTTTTCTAAACATTGGAACTTTCTGAACAGTAGAGCTAACCCACATAAAACACTCATATACAGTATGCATTTAATAAGCTACAGTTATATATAGAAACTATGATAATAATACATATAAGGGCAATGGTTTGGAGGTTTAAATCAGCTATATTGAGGAATGAACATGGGATTTTAGTCTAGGTTCCTTGGATTGTTGATTTTTTAGTAAGCTCCTGCAAGGCCAATATGCAGCCATCAAAGGGACCATTGATTGGGGAACACCCGGGAGAAAGCATTGAAGAAGCAGCTACCAGGCAGTTACAATGTGCACAAAGCCTGTTGTTAGTCCTTTCAAAGACCTGAGGGTTGATATCTTTTCTAGGAACCGGACACAGGCAACATTTTGCTTAGGGCAAAAAGAGGACTTCTCTTCACTCTGTGTGCAGAGAACACTCAACTTCTGACACAAGAGAGAAGTGTGTTTCCTCTTCCTTGCTTAGGCTAAGGAATGATTGAGTAATATTTAAACACCCACCGCTACCACCTCCCCAATCTCAATGACAAAAAAAAAAAAAAATCAAACAAAACGTCCTGAAACTACAGGGTGTGGGTATTCAGAATGTTTATCCACGTTCTTGTGTACAAGGGATGGCCTCTCAGTTTCTGCAAGGGGATGTTTACTCTATCAACACAGCAAATGTCCTTTAAGCCCTTCAGTTTCACTTCTGTAGCCCAGCTGTGCTCAGGTTCTCAGCTTGCACAGTCTAGACCTCGTACCACCTGTTGTCTATGAATGCTCAGCTGATCTGAGGCATTGTTGAGGAAGGTTTGTCTGAGGCAGGTACTGTCGTGGGGATTTAGTCCCAGCCGAAACCCGTGGGTGACCGTAACCGAATGCGTGAAAGAATCTCACACTGAGACATGCGGGGGAAAGGAATCCGGGGCCACGTGGCTGATTCCTCTTATCTCAGGAAAAAAGCCCTCTGGCTTGTCCAGCCAGGGTTTTTATCAGAGGCATTAGCAATTTACATAAGATTGATTATACATGGGATTAAGCAGAACAGGTGTAGGATTACTCATTAGCAGGGCATCAGGATGTTGATTCACGTCCGGTGGCAGACAGGACCAGATTAAAGTAATATGCAGGGTACAGCAAGCCAGAATTTTTAGAGATACATCTTTGCCAAATTCCTATTAGAGAATTCCCATTCCACAGACATGATCCGCACTTGCTCACACAGGAATCACATGGAGCTGTGCTCAAAACGTGTAAATTCTCAGGACTGCGTGTTTACACGCGTATGGAAATCACTGCCACAAGGTACAGGCACAAAGAGGAGGCCACAAGCTGAATGAACAAAGGCATGAAGCCACTCTAAAGGCATTGGGCTTTCGGGAACTAAGATCTTTGTTAGCACATGTGCTGTAATTCTCTGTTCTGGGAAGCTCAGGACGACTTGACTAGCTTGACTTTGCTTCATCATCAGCTCTGGATGTGAAGGATCTTTAAATCTCTGTCTGGGTATTCTTACCATATTTATGTAGTAACCTTCTTCTTCATTATTGTCTCTGCCATTTTAAAGTTCATAACTGACTCCAAATACTAGAAGTGTTCAAAGATCAAAACTGTTCTGAAAAGATGACTTTAATGATCATCTACTTAAGAAAATGCACGATTGTAACAATGGAAAGACAATTTTACAACATATGGCTCATGGGAGTAGGTGATGGCCGGTAACAACAAAGTGGCCTTATTTGTAGGTTGGGAGATGTATAGTGATTCTGAAAATCAGTGTCATTAGTCTGTGGTAAGTTAAAAAGTCCACCTAACTAACCACCTTGAGGAAGATAACAAACATGATTATTTTGCCTGCAGAGGAAATGGCATGGGTACTGAAGATTAGATTTAGAAAATGTTGCAGTGTTTGGCAAATAGGGTAGTCATAAGGAAGGTTGGGCTTAAATTCATGGGGAGGAAAAAATTCCTAGAAAAGTATGTAGGAAGAGATGGTGAAAAGCTAAAAACCGTAAGTTGGAAGCTTGAATTAAAAGCAGTAGGAAATGACAATTTATCTTTGGTCCTATCTTTTTATTCAGGGTGAGGATATATTTTAGCTTGAATTGCTTTTTTGATTGTCCAGGTTTTGTAACATGATTTTGCTATTGCAATTTGGTGGATGTTGTTGAAGTCCCTAGTTTTTTCATCTTAAAATGGAAGGACCACTAGGACCTCATAGAGTCGTTGTGAGAGTAAATTAAATCATGTAAGGAAATGCCCTTTGTCAATTGTGAAGCCTCTTATTTGGTTTTAAAATCTCCTCTCTGATAAACATAGCCTATGGTGGGACATGGGAAAGTAATTGTGGCACAGATATAGCGGTGAACTTGCTTGGCTAAAGACTCTCCATTTTTTTCATGTTCTTCAGAGAGTAGGTTGCGTTAACCGTCTGACTATTTAAGATCATTTCTAACCCTGATTTCATACAGAGACATATCTGACTTTCCATCATGGGGTAAAACAGGGAATGTTAGAAATTATTAATCTTTGGTTGTTTAGTGTTGTCTGTTCAATGCTGTAACCAAATTCAGAACACAGTGGATCCTGACAGAGATATGAGTGAGTTGTGAAATGGGAAAACAGCATTTAAAGTTCACTTAAAAAAATAGTTCCATCTTGATTTGACTATGAGGAAATAAGTTTAATAAGTGCATTTTTTTCTTCCTTATGGTTCAGCTCTTTATAATAAAATAATCAGAAAATCAGAACATTCTGGAAAGCAAGTGTTACATAAAGTAAATTCAAGGTTAGAATTAAAATAAAGCATTTTATGTATCAGCACGTAGTTCCTTGTCAGTGATGCGATAAGACAAAGAGTAGGGAGGAGCACCAGGCCACTAGCCAAGGGAGGAGACCCCGGCAGCAGTCACTGCCTGTCTCTGCGGGGGGCCAGCGCCTTCACCTGGCTCTATCTCATTCACTTATCTGCTAAGCAGGGAGGTTTCCCGAAGTCATCCCTTAGGCAAAGGCCCAGACTAAAACTGAACAATTCTCCGATGGACACAGTTTCAAGGAAATAGACAATGACATTTTATGATTGTAAACTCTTACTGATATTCCTTTCAAAATGCCAGGTACCCTTATAAAAAGAGAAAGTAAACTTAAAGCTACAGTGGAAGGGCACTTTTCACATCTTATGAGAAATATTAAAACCTTTGATATTACAGCGTGCTGGTAATGGCAAAGGGAACAAAGTGAACTCATTACTGACCACAGGGGAATTTGGTTTGTCATCTGTGGAGCGCAAGTTGGCAGCCCTAGCAAAAGTGCAAAATGTGAGTATAATTTGAGACAGCATTTCCATTTCTAATAAGTGCAAAGATTGTGCAAAAATTGTGTAAAGATTTAGACACAATCAAGATGTGCACCCACAGAGTTGAAAAAAGTATTACCTATCCACATAACGGAATACTGTTTAGCCTTCAAAGGACAAGGTAGCTCCATATAAATATGCATATAGAAAATCATACATTAACAGCCCGGCTGGTGTAGCTCAGTGGATTGAGCGCGGGCTGGGAACCAGAGGGTCCCGGTTCGATTCCCAGTCAGGGCACATGCCTGGGTTGCGGGCCAGGTCCCCATGAGGGCCATGTGAGAGGCAACCACACATTGCTCTTTGTCCCTCCCTTCTCTCTCTGAAAATAAATAAATAAAATCTTAAAAAAAAAAAGAAAATCATACATTAATTAGGTAATCAAAGAAATTGATACAACAGTGTGGTATGTTTGTGAAACACGGTTAGCACTGTACTTGTGCACACGCTGCACCCACAGCAGCATTGACTGACCAGTCAGAGCAGGTGTGGTCATTCGACAGCCGGACACACGCTGCCACCAGCACTATTTGTCCACACTCGATTTCCCAGTGACGCTCGGGCAGCCGGTTTCAGCAGGTGCCGCTGGGGCTGGGACCTCAGTGACAAGAAGGGAGGAAGACACTTACTTTTATGCTATTCACTCTATTTCAACCAAACACATTTATTCTCTATTCAAAAATAAATTAAAGTAGTTATCTTATACAAGAAAAAATATGCATAAGTGATTATATGTTTCTATAACAGAATAATTAAAATCACATTTTAAGTCTCTTCACTGTTTTAATATTTTAAGTACTCATTCATTTTAACAAGATGATTTTTGTGTATGTTCTGGTGTAATATTCATAATCTGATTATTGCATGTTGCCTGTACATTGTGGTTAATTTGTCTAAGTTCCTTTAATTTTGTTTCCAGTTTTACACAGACCAAAGTTCCTCAGTTTGTATGAGCCAAGTTACTTTATATGCATTACTTTGACTGTAAACTTACTTTTGCCCACCCCTGTATGTGACAAAACAGATTTAATTCAATTCACTTTTCAATGCTGCCATTTTTTTCATAGCTTCAATTATCTTCTACCTCAGGTTAAATAGGAACAGATGATACCAACTTTGGCTTGTCTATTTTTGAATAAAAGTGACTACAGTAGTAATAGCGAAGTGGATAGTTTTATTTAGCTATTTTGTCCTGTTTAGAGAACTAAAGTTTTGAAGATTTAGGTTTTTTTCATTGCTATATATCAGAAATTCTGCATAGTAA
>PVJI01009626.1:0-64418 GCA_004026765.1 Micronycteris hirsuta
GGGGGCAACAGAAAAGACAGGGAAAACAGTGGAGCCGAGGAAAGGAGTAGACACACCCAGGCTGGTAGTTTTCAAGGAAGATTTATCTGTCCAAGATGAATCTAGAGTCAATCTGGCAAACCCAGCCATCAAAGGTGAAAATCTGCAGAACAACTGTAGTCAGATCCTACTGAAGAGACAACAACCAGCTCCCAAATACGGGAGACCAAGTCAGCTCCTGGAGAAGGATGCGACGATATCCGAGCTGAAGGAGTTGTTGGAGGCAACGAGGGCAGCATCTTTAACAAAGGAGAGCCAGGCCGCAATCATGTTAGAAAACTTGAGAAGACAGACAGCAGAAAGGAGAGCCCAGGTCTGGGCAGTGGCCACAGAAGCAGGATTCTGAGCCGTACATCGACCAGAGGCCGGACAACCAGAGACTCCATGTGGACTTGTGGGCCACCCAAAGCAACTTTCCAAATATCTTACCAAATCTGAAGCCACAGCGGAAGAAAGAACAGGGGTACCTAGAGTTTGTACTCCAGTGCTACAGCCCCGCCCTCCAAAGACCCCAAAACCCACTTCCATGGGCACCAAATCAAAGATTATTCCACAGCAGTCCCTAAACTATCAGATCCCCAAAACCCAGAATTGGTGGACTTCCCATCAAGATGGCAGCATAGGAAAAAACGGCTCACCTCCTTGTACAACCACATCTAAATTACGAGTGAAACATAGAACAACGATCACTCAGAACCATCAGAAATCAAGTTGAATGAAAGTCTGACAGCTATGGAACTAAAGGAACCACATCCATCCAGACTGGTAGTAGGGTTGGAGGTGCGGAATGTGCTGATCCCACATCCACGTGGGGTGGATAAAAATTTTGGAGGGACATCTCGGGAATGAGGAGTCCCAGCCCCACACCAGGCACTGCAACTCTGGTGACCCATGGACATGAACTAAGGGCCGGGGGTGCTGTGGAACGCTGGTGGGAAGTTTGGTGCAGGGTGGGGGAGGATAAAGGAAAGAAAAAATGGGACAACTCTAATAGCATAATCGATAAAATATACTTTAAAATAAAAAGAAAGTTTCATTTCAAAAAAATCTCTTCTTAAAATAGTGCTGGATATTTTAAGCAACACAAATGCACAATACCTCATCTGAAATTTAGAAGCTCTTAAAACTGACCATTTTTTCCTAGCCCCTTTGGCCTCAATGCCCCAAGTGAACTGTTAAGAAGGTGTTTCACAGCCTCTATGTGCTCTCTTTGCTGTGCTGTTCACCAACGCCCCTTCGTCTTTCAGCACTGTCTCACTTGGCGGGGGGGCCTCATGTGTCGGGCTAGGAGGTAGTGCCCTGCCCTCTGAGGGCCCAGAGTTCCGCAGAGTAAAAGCCCGTGCTACCCAACCTACTGTGAGATCAGCAGAAGCCAGCCTGGGCCTGGGGGCTGGTGGACGAGGAGCAGGAGCACAGAGGGCTTTGCGGGGAGGTGATGTGTATTGGTTATCGAGGAGAAGACACCCTATGTGGAAGAACAGTGCAGGAAAATGCTCAGAGACTTGAGAGCACAGGGCCTGTTGGACAAAATCAAATCAATCAGTCTGATGGGAAGAACAGTCGGAGGGCAGAAAAGGCCAAGTCATGGAAGAAGTCTTCTTAGTAAGGTAACTATTTTGATCCTGAAGTTCCTGAGAAGTCACCATAGGGATTTTTATTAGGGAATATTTAATAAGAGAACACACACTCCCTCACATATATATAGTAGGCAGCTTTTAAGTAGGATGCCAGGTGATTCCTGCCTCCTAGTGTTCACACCCCTGTGTAATTCCCCACCCCCCAACCCTTGAGCATGGGCTGGACCTGTGACTTGCTTCTAATGAATAGACTATGGCAAAGGCAATAAGCTGTCACTTCTGAGATTAGTTTATCAAGACTCTGACTTCCCTCTTGCTCACCTCTTGTACTTCCACTCATTCTGAGGAATCCATCTGCCATGTTGTGAACTGCCCTATGGAGACCCCCAACGGCAAGGAACTGAGGGCAGCCTTTAGCCAAGAGTTATCAAGGATCTGAGGCCTTCGGTCCAACCCTGCGGGAGAGCAACAGAATCCTGGGGACACCATATGAGCGACCTTGGGGGGCGGTCCTTCCCCGCTTAAACTTTACACGGACTGGGGCCCCAGTGAACAACTGGCAGCCTGAGAGCCTCTGAGCTGGAGGACTCAGATGCACAGACGCTGTGAGATAATAAGTGACTTGTTGCTTTAAGTTCTTAAGTTTGGGGGTAATTTGTTACACAGTGATATATAAAAAGAAAAAAAATTAAATCATTTGGCCTACCAGCTGCTTGAAGAACTAGAGCATCCGTTCCTTCCAAGCCTCCTGTGGGTCTTTTCTCTGTCCTACATCAGCTTGCTTTCTCCTGCCAGAGGCAACCACCACCCGGAATTTTGTGCGTATCAGTCCCTTGTTTTTCTTTATTATTTGAATACATGCCTAAACAAATGTGGCTGAGTTTTGCAGGTTTTAGAGCTTTATATAAGCAGAATCACACTATATGTATGCTTCTGTGGCTTTCTTTCTTTTTATTCAAAATCAAATTCCTGAGCTTGAGCCACACCGATCATATGGTTCATTCGTTTTCACTGATGTGAATTTCTCCATTCTCCTGTCCTTGGACACGCAGAATGTTTTCAGTGTTTTGCTATTGCAACCAGGCTGCTGTGAACATTCTTGTGCATGACTCCGGGAACATCTGAGCCAAGGTTTCTCTGGGGTCTACACCCAGGAGTGGAAGTGCCAGCTTACATGGTGTAAGCATCTTCAACTTCGTAACAGAATGCAAAGGGCTTTCCAAACTGCCATATGATACCACTTTACACTCCCACCTGGAGTACATAAGAATTCCTTTGTTCTACAGCTATTTGACATTGTCTGATTTATTCATTTTTGCCTTTTTGGTGGTCATAAAATAACATCATGATTTTATTTTGCAGGACCCTAATTACTACTAAGATAAACTTTTTGTTGTTGTTTTTGTTAAAAAGGTTTTTACTGCCTTTGGTCCACAGTTGGTATTTCACATTATCGCTTGTTCCCAGGGCTGCTGGGTGGGGTTGTTCCCAGAGAGGGCCTCCTGGTGGGGGTCCCTGGGCAGTACTTCATGAGGGAGAAAGGACTAATATGGAAGTGGGGGTGGGGGGTCTGGCTTTGCCTCAACCACTCAGAACTCCACTGTCCTGTCCGGACCTCGGTTTCCTCACTGGACCTCTGGGAGGGCCCTGGAGAAATCCAGTCCCTCATGATGCCTAAAATATTTGGGGACTGGCCTGGCACTCTCCCAGGGGACTTCCTTCTCAGCATGCCCGCCCTCCACCTTCCCCACCCCATCCCCCCCACAAAATTACTTTTGTTTTGTTAAAAGTGACTGAAACTTCTGTGGGTACAGAAAACACAAACTGATCAGCAGATAAAAGGGAAGAAGCACAGAAGCAATTAGAAGCCACTGGGGCCAGTTTCCCTCCCTGCACAGGTTTCTTCTCCCTACTACAGCTTGGCCCAAAGCCTGCCGGGAAATTGCTACCTGGATGTGCCCTTGCAGGGACCCCCCACTCCACAAGCATCTGGATCTGGCCTTCATAGACCCTCATCTTGAAGCACTGGAACACATAGGAAAACAAGGTGAAGACACAGGAAAACCTGAAATTCTAGATGGGGCAATGATATAGGGAGACACCCCACAAAGGAGCCTCAGTAGCCTGTCTCCTCTTGGTAGTAGGAGGGGTACTCTGGGGCCTTCCCTGGGCTTGGGTAGTCGCCTGCTGACTCTGGAGCCCTGTTGGCCACTGGGCCTTGTGGGCAGTACTTGGGGTTGTATATCTGCCAGCCCAAGACAAAGACCTGGCCACTTTGGTTGGTGGCCTGCGTGTATCCCATCTGCAGAGACATGGAGGAATTGTCATATTTGTCGGTCCCCAACTTGGCGTCATTGATGTGCCACTGGGTCCCGGGAGCTGTCATGCCCACCTGGCTGGCACACTTGTTGGTGCCCATTTGGAGGCTGATGGTTGAGTGGTCCATGGGTGGCAGGATATGGCACTTGGGGTCATACAGATGTCTTGTCATGACATATGCTATCATGCCTCATTGGCTGGCACATTTGTTGGTGCCCATCTGGAGCCCAGTGATGCACTGGCTGGTCTTCATGGTAGCATCATCGAAGTTCCGCTCCTTCTTTTCTGAGTTCTTAATGCTGATGTTCACACCACTCTGCAGCCCCTTTGTCTTGGCCTTCGCTGCCAGAGCCAGAAGAGACACCTGCACCTGTGCCATGTTTCCACTGTCAAACAGGTCATTGGCCTTGAACAGGTCCACGGAGTTCATACCACGGCCTTGATGAAGTTGGAGAGGTTTTCTAGCTGGTGCCAGTTTTGAGCGGTTGATCTTAGGGACCGAGACTGGCTGCAGTTTATTCATGAGTGTGCACAGGATAATCCCATCCTTCATACCCTTCTGGAAGTCAGAAATGATAGACGGGCCCAGGAGTCCCTCAATCCAGCTGTGGAGTTCTGCCTCTTTCTGAGGGTTACATCTGGATAGGAGCCATTTCTTGACCTTGGCTGAAAGCCCAGGTGAGGGCCCTTTGTTGAACTGCATGGAGCTCATTTCGGTGGTGGTGACAGCGGGACAGACAGCACGCTGGGTGAGATGGCTGGGGCGAAGATGAACATTTTTTCACAACATTATTGCACATTAAGTTTTTTTCTCCTGGGAAATACTTATTAATGACTTTTGTCCAGATTTTTATCTTTTATTGTTTTAATTAATTTTATTGATTATGCTATTACAGTTGTCCTGATGTTCCACCTTTGCTCCCCTGCACCCAGGAACCTTCATTCCCTCAGGCAATCCCCACATCAGTATTCATGTCCATGGGTCATGTGAATAAGTTCTTTGGCCACTCCATTTCCTATACTGTACATCCCCATGGCTATTCTGTACCTACCTATTCGTATTTCTTATCCCCTCACTTCTTCACCCATTCCTCTATACCCCCTCCTATTTAGTGACCATCAAAACACTCTGTATCCATCATTCTGTCTCTGTTCTTCTTGTTTGCTTAGTTTGATTTTTAGATTCAATCATTGATAGATTTGTATTTTTTTTGCCATTTTATTGTTCATAGTTTTTATCTTCTTTTTCTTGAATTAGTCCCTTTAACATTTCATATAATAATGGTTCAGTGACAATGAACTCCTTCAGTTTTTTTTTCCTTGTCTGGGAATTTCTTTATCTGCCCTTTGATTCCAAATGATAGCTTTGCTGGGTAGAGCAATCTTGGCTGTATGTCCCTGCTTTTCATGACTTTGAATATTTCTTGCCAATCCCTTCTAGCCTGCAGTCTTTTTTGAGAAATCAGCTGACAGTCTTATGGGAACTGCCCTGTAAGTAACTAACTGCTTTTGTCTTGCTGCTTTTAAGATTCTCTCTTTATCTTTAACCTTTGGCAATTTAATTTTGATGTGTCTTGGAGTGGGCCTCTTTGCATCTATCTTGTTTGGGACTCTCTGTGCTATTTGGACTTGCAAGTCCATTTCCTCCACCAAATTAGGGAAGTTTTCTTTCATTATTTTTTCAAATAGATTTCAAGTTTCTTGCTCTTTCTCTTTTCCTTCTGGCACCCCTATGATGCAAATGTTGGAATGCTTGAAATTGTCCCAGAGGCTGCTTATACTATCCTCGGTTTTTGGATTCTTTTTTCTTCTTCTTGTTCTGATTGGTTTTTTTGGGGGTTTTTTTTTTACTTCTTTATGTTCCAAATCATTAATTTGATTCTTGGTTTCATCCACTCTACTATTGTTTCCATGTAAATTGTTCTTTATTTTAATTAGTGTATCTTTTGTTTCTGACTGGATCTTTTTTATGCTGCTGAGGTCTTCAGTTCGTTGAGCATCCTTATAACCAGTGTTTTAAACTCTGCATCTGATAGATTGCTATCTCCATTTTGTTTAGTTCCTTTTAAGGAGTTTTGATCTGTTCTTTCATTTGGGAAAAAGAGAAAGACCTGTTTCTTTTTCTCTTTGTTTTGGCAGCCTCCATGTGTTTGTTTCTATGCATTAGGTTGAACTGCTATGACTCCCTGTCTTGGTAATGTGGCCTAATGTAGTAGGTGTCCTGTAGGGTTCAGTGGCACAGCCTCTTCTATCACCCAAGTTGGGTACTAGAGGTGTGCCCTTTGTGTGGGCTGAGTACCCCTTTCTCTTATAATTGAACCTTGGTTGCTGTTTGCAGGTCAATGGGAGGGATTTAGGCCAGGCCAGTCAGCTGCAAGGACTGGCTGTGACCACTGACCACCAACCCCCACCCTCCACGGAGGATCAGCTGTGGAGGGGGCAGGGCAGTGGTTTTCTGACGTGATCTGTAGCTGTCCACTGGGTGCACAGACTCTGGGGTATGCTGGGTGGTGCAGGCCAAGGTGAGACCCCAGCTGTGTTTTGCCCAGGGTTACGCTCCTTGAGCTATAAAGCAACCTGAGATGGCTGCTACTTGTGCTGGGCTTGGAGATTCCCAGGCAAAGCCAAATTGTGAATCTAGGCTGGCTGCTACTAGTGTCAGGTCTGGGGCCACTTAGCAAGAGGTATGGGGGCTGGGGGCTCACTGTTGCTTGTTTAAGAGGATTTATGACATTTTTAAGCATGAGCTAAGACCAGCCATTTATATGGTAGAGCAGCTTGGGTGGGCCTGTAAGTTGGATGGGAGTGTCTCTGGGGATCTCCATGGTGGTGCAAAGAGCATTAGCCAGGTGGATGGAGTCTGAAATATGGCACCTGCCTGCTGGCTCTGTGGCTCCATGTGGGGAGGATTCAGAAAAAGGACAATGGCCTCTGCCTGCCTTTCTGTCTGAGAGAAAGCTATCTCCCAGCTCTCGCCTTGATACCAGACACTTCAGTTCCTCCCTGCATGCTACTAGTGCCTTTCAAGCTTCTATCCTGGTACTAGAGCTCAGAGGGAGTTAGTCTATGTAAGTCCATGTGTGGGTTCTTTAAGAGGAGCTGCTTGGGACTCCAGAAGTGTCTTCCACTGACTAAATTCTGTTAGTTTTTGTAGCCAGAAGTCATAGGGACTTATCTTCCTGGCACTGGAATCCTGGGCTGGGGGCCTGGTGTGGGGCTGGGACTCCTTGCTCCTGAGATATCCCTCCTGAACTTTTATCCACCACATGTGGTTGTGGGACCAGCCCCTTCCACATCTGTGCCACTCCTACCAGTCTGAATGAACGTGGTTTCTTTAATTCCATAGTTGTTAGACTTTCACTCAACTTTATTTCTGATGTTTTTGAGTGGTGGTTGTTATATATTTTAGTTGTAATTTTGATGTGGTTGTGTAAGGAGGTGAGCTGGGTTTACCTATTACCCAGGTTTTTATTTGGTTGTTTTTAATAATTGATGCACAGGAGTTCTTTATATATTCTTTATATATACTGTACTATAACTTCCCAGTTATATATATGAGGGAACCCCCCCCAAATACTGGAATGAACTGGAAGGCAGGACTCCTGTAGTCCAGGCTTCCCCGGCTAGGTGAGTGTTCTAGGAACCCATCTGTATCAGTGTGCCAGCTGACGTTGTTGTGAGAGGCTGCATTAGGCTTCCATGAAAATTTTTTTGAAGACTCTTGCAATACGTTTGCCCATTTCATGATGGATGATTTACAAGTTCACCTGCCTACACCATGCTGCGTCAGCAGTTTGTTTGTTTTTTACCAAAAATGACATGAATCCTGTGCTCTACCTTCCCTATTTGCCTAATGTCACCCTGAGCAACTTTTTGGTGTGTGTTTTCCTTTATGAAAAAAATCCTCAAAGGGAAACATTTTGCCGATGTGTAAAATGTAAAACAAAAAATGGCAGAAGCACTAAAAAGCACCAAAATCTGTGATTCAAAGACTGTTCTGAGCAGTGGAAAAAAGTCTCCGTAGGTGTGTTGCATCAAATGAGAGTACTTTGAAAGTGACTGAAGTTTAACCATGTTAAAATCAATACACAATTTTTTATAAATAAATTTCAGTGGTTTTGTGGTCCATATATATATGTTTTTCAATACATTCTTCTAGCTTTGGAATTATCTTTTCATTATTTTTGAAGAGCTTTGAAGAAAAGAACTTACAAAGTTTAATATAGTACTAGTTTATAAAGACTTTCTCCTATATTTTAATCTTAACACTGTAAAAATTTGGCCTCTCACAGTTAAGTCTAATTCATCTGAAATGGATTCTTTTAGTATGGTATAAGGCAACCACCAATTGGATATGAATATTCAAGTTCATAAGTTTTAATTTTTTAAATATTTTATATATTTAGTTATTTGTTTTAGAGAAAGGGGTAGGGAGGGAGAAAGAGAGGGAGAGAAACATCAATGTGTGGTTGCCTCTCATGTGACTCCTGGGGACCTACTGGGGACCTGGCCCGCAACCCAGGCATGTGACCTAGACTGGGAATCAAATCGGTGACCCTTTGGTTTGCAAGTTGGCACTCAATCTACTGAGCCACACCAGTCAGGGCCAAGTCCATAGTTTTTCACATGGATAACCTTGAACCAACACCATGTTGAATGGTCCAGCCAGTTCTCACTGATTTGCACTGCTCTCGCTGACACTATCAAGTCTTTCTGAAAGTGGTGTCTATTTCTGGGCTCTGTATTCTGCTCCATTTGTCTAGTTATAGATCTCTTTACCAATACCATTCATGGTAATTAGTCTGACTTTATCATAATGTCACTTTATATCTTATCCTTCTTTAGAAACATCTAGGTTATTCTGGTCCTTTGTTTTGGCTTGTACATTTTGCAACTATTTTAATTAAATTCTAAGAAAAATGCTGTTGAGATTAAGTTTTATAGAATCCATAGATCTGTTAGAATATTAGAAAAATTAGTATTAGTATTGATCTAATATTAATTTATTACCCATGATATGTTGTATCTATCTCTCCAATTATTTGTGACTTTAATAGTTTTCTAAGAGTTTTATCATTTTCTCCATATTTTCTGATCTTTAGGTCCAGTTATATTTTTTACTGTTGCTATTGTAAATGGTGTTATTTAAATTTTATATTGTGTCTATTGCAGCTATAAAACACAATCATTTCTACATATCTAGCAAACTTGTTAAATATATGTCAACTCTAATAATTTATCTATAGATTCTTTTAAGTTTCCCACATGGATAA
Source organism: Micronycteris hirsuta (assembly GCA_004026765.1). Lineage (NCBI taxonomy): Eukaryota > Metazoa > Chordata > Mammalia > Chiroptera > Phyllostomidae > Micronycteris > Micronycteris hirsuta. The sequence goes on from PVJI01009626.1 coordinate 9,209, forward strand.
TCATAATAGCTTAGTTTCTTCCTTTCTAATCATTCCTGGCTAGGATCCTGAGTACAATGTTGAATAAAGATGGTAAAGGTAGGAATTATTAACTTGTTCCTGATTTTAAAAGAACTACGGTTACATTTCACTTTCAAGTAGGTGAATTTAAGGGGGATTCACCCAAATCATTAGGAGAAAGTTAGGGTTTCTGTTGCAAAATGAGAGCAGGGAGGAATGTGAGAGGGCAACCCAGGAGATCCACTTGGATGTCAGTTTTGGTGGTGACGAGACAAGTGCAGCAACTGTCTTGAAAAGGGCACCGTGCCCAGAGACTCGGACCCTGCAGTGAGAGTCGGGTCATACCTCACTCAGAGCCACTGAGACCAGCATAAATGTGACTTGAAAGTGCAGGAAATCTAGCAAGGATAGTGGAACAGAGAACAATGAGTATTAGTTGCATCTCCAACATGAGCTGCAGTGCTTGGGGGCTGTAATTCATCTTACAACCTTCCTCCTGCGCTGTCCCCAGGAGGAGCAGCCACTGGCGTTCCGGAGCCGCTCACAGAACACGCAGGAAGGGAGGCTCTGAAGGACGCCGGTGGTGGGAACGGAAGGGAGAAACAGCACACGATTTCCATGTCAAGAAATGTATCATTTCATCTAAATTGTTGCAATTTTTTGGCATACATTTGTCATATTTTTAAATTATTCTTTCGGTATCTGTAGTACTTGTAGGAGGTCTCTGCTTTATTTCCGATATTGCTTATTTATTTATCTCCTTTTTATTAGTCTAGCTAGAATTTTATCACTTTTTTAGATCTTTCAAAGAACCAGCTTTTGGTGTTGTGGATGTTTACCATTTTCTGTTTTATTGATTTATTATTTTTGTTATTTCCTTTCTTCTACTTAGGAGTTAATTTGCTCTTCTTTTTCTAGCTTCTTAAGGTGGCGACTTAGAGCTCTGATTTTATACCTTTCTTTCCTATTTTAACCATTTAAAGTATTCATTTTCCTTTAAAGCACACTTTGATCTACATCCTATACATTTTGACATGGTGTTTTCATTACAGTTTAATTTCAAATATTTAAAAATATTTTCAGTTCAAAATATTTTCTAATATAACTTGTGATTTTTTTCTTTGACCCATGGGTGATTTAGAAGTGTGTTGTTTAATTTCCAAATATATGAGGGAAGTTCCAAGTATCTTTATGTTATTTATTTATAACTTAATTCCATTTGGGGTGAAGCACATAGTCCTATAATTTATATCCTTTTAAACTTACTGAGACTTCTTTTATGACTCTATCTTGGTTAATATAGCATGTGCATTTAAAAGAATGTTTTTACTGAAATTTGAATACAGTCTATAAATTAGTTAATAGTGTTATTTCAATGTTAACCTTCCAGTTTTAATAAATATAAATTATGTTAACTTTTCGAGAAGATGAGTGAAAGTAGATGAGAACTCTTTATTTTATAATGTTTTTAAAAATATTGTTTCAAAATTAAAATGTTTTAAAAAATAAAATAAAATACAGATAGCACATAAATTTTGCATTGTTATCCAGTCTGACCATCTCTTTTAATCAATTGGTCAGACCACTTACATTTAATGCACTTATTGATATGATTCGGTCTACCCCTACCATCTTGCCATTTGTTTTCCATTTATCTCATTTGTTCTCTTCCCCCGCCCCTGTCCTTATTTCCAGCTTCTTTTGGATGGTGTATTATTCTGTTTCATCTCCAGTATTGACTTAGTAGATCTGCCTCTTTGTTTTAGCTACTATTCTAAGATATTTATTTACCTTTATTTTTTAAAAAACATTTAATTATTTATTTTTAGAGAGAGGGGAAGGGTGGTATAAAGAGAGGGAGAGAAACATCAATGTGTGGTTGCCTCTTGCACGCCCCCAGCTAGGGACCTGGCCTGCAACTCAGGCATGTATTCTGAATGGGAATTGAACCAGTGACCTTTGAATTAACAGGCCAGCACTCAATCTACTGAGCCAAACCAACCAGGGGATATTTATTTATTTTTAGCTATTATTCTAAAATGTCAATATTATTAGTCTTCTTTAAAAACTAGTTTTTGGCTTTTTTGATTTTCTATTGTATTTTATAATTTTGGTTCATCAAGTCCTATTCTTAATTATTTTATTATTTTTAAGCTATTTGGGTTTGTTCTATCTTTTCCTAATTCATTGCAAAGGATTCCGTCAGAGAGCTTTTCATAAAAATTTGTGTCCTTTTCCTCCTGAGCCAATAGCTCCTCTGTATTTTCCAGCCTTCCTTGCCAATAGGTGTGATCATGTGACTGGGTTCTAACCAGTGCAATGGAGCAGAAGTTATGAACTATTCCAGGTCATGCTCCTTTCCAGCCGACTTGGATATGGACAGTCCAAAGCTCAGTGGGACTCAGAGTGTGGTCAGTGAACCAGCAGCAGCAGCAGCAGCAGCACCTGGCAACTGGTTAGAAATGTAAATTCTTAGACCTACAGAATCCAGTTCTGGGGTGACACCCAGCAATCAATGTTTTAACAAGCCCTCTAGAATTTCAAACTGAAATAAAATGATGCTACCTAGACATATGAACATATATGAAAAATACAACATGCTAATAAAGATAAGTATATAGTCAAATTCAGAGTGTTCATAGTGTAAAATATGGCATAATATTAACCACTTAATTCTAGCATAAAGGTTGAAAGAAAATATTAAAAATAGTACAGCTACAATAATTTGTTAATAGACAATATAAAAAGGGGTAAACTGTGATGTAAAAATCATAAAGGTGGGGGAGTAAAAGCAGAGTTTTTGTATGTGACTAAAGTTAAGTTGTTATGTGTGAGGTAGACTTACACATACAGGATGTCTTATGTAGGCGTCCTTTACGTTGGTAACCACAAAGCGAAAACCCACAGTAGATTCACAAAAAGTAAAGAGAGGGAATCAAAGCCTCCCATTGTAGAACAAAAATCATCAGTTCACACACAAAAAGGCAGCACAAGGGGAAGAAGAGAACAAGGGAACTACAAACAGCAGAAAAAACTAATCAGATGGCATTAGTAGTCCTTACCTACCAATACTTATTCTAAATGAAAGAATAAAGTATCTGAAAGCAGAAAAAATAAAGGAAACAATCCCATTCACAGTAGTATCAAAAACAGTAAGATACTTAGGAATAAATTTAACCAAGGAAGTGAAATGATCTGTATACTGAAAACTACAAGATTCAGATGAAAAATACTAAAGAATTAATACTGTTAAATTGTCCATACTACCCAATGCCATCTATACATTCAATGAAATCACTAACAAAATTCTAATGACATTTTTCACAGAAACAGGAAAAACAATTGTAGAATTCATTTGGAGCCACAAAAATGTCCAAATATTCAAAGCAATTCAGAGAAATAAAAAAGCTAGAGGAATCCCACTTCCTGATTTTAAACTATGTTAGAAATCTGTATCAATCAAAGCAGTGTAGAACTGCCATAAAAACAGATACATAGATAGACCAATGGAATAGAACAGAGAGCCCAGAAATAAACCCATTCATACATGATTAACTAATATTTGACAAAGGAGCCAAGAACACTTACAGGAGAAGAGATTATCTCTTCAAGAAATGGCGTTGAGAAAACCTGATATTCACACGCAAAAGAATAAAATTGGACCCCATCTTATACCTCTCACAAAAATTATCTCAAAATGCATAAAGACTTAAATGTAAGACCAGAAACTGTAAAACTTCTAGAAAAAAAATAGGGAAAAAGTTCCTTGACATTGGTCTTGGCAATGATTTTTTTAGATGTGACCAAAAGCAAAAATAAGTGAGACTAAATCAAACTAAAAAATTGCTAGGAAAAAATATTTGCAAACCATGTATCTGATAAGCGGTTAATACAGAAAATACACAGAGAATTTACACAATTCAATAACAAAATCCAAATAATCCAATTAAAAATGGGCAGAGAAACTGAACATTTTCCCAAAGGCATACAATGGCTGAGAGGCATATAAAAGATGCTCAACATCAGTAATCACAGAGAAATGACCATCAAAACCACAATGAAACATCACCTCACACCTGTTAGAATGGCTATGATAAAAAAGATAAGAAATCACAAGTGTTAGTGAGGATGTGGAGGTGAGGGAACATCTGTGCACTATTGATGGGAGTATAAATTGGTACAGCCACAGTATGGGGTTTCCTTAAAACACTGAAAATAAAACTACTATATAATCCAGCAATCCCACTTTGGAACATGTATCTGAAGGAAATGAAATCACTCTCTCAAAGAGCTACCTGCATCCCTATGTTTATTGCAGAATTATTTATAATGCCAAGACACAAAACCACCTACGTGTCTACCGACAGGTGAATGGGTAAGGAAGTTGTGGTGTACATATACAAGGAAATGTTCTCAGCCATAGAAAAGAAAGAAGTCCTGCTAAGTAAAATAAGACAGACAGAGAAGAACAAATACAGTATGTTTTCACTTATATGTGAAATCTAAAAAGCTGAAATAAAATTAGAGTAGAATAGTAGTTGCCAGGAGCCGGGGGAAATGGGGAGATGGTCAAGGGGTACAAACGTCCAGTTATAAGATAGATAAATCCTGGGGACCCAAAGCTCAGCATGGTGGCTCCGTAACAACACTGCGTTCCACACTTGGCAGTTGCTGAGAGACACTGAATGTTCTAACCGCAGTGGATTTCCCCCGGCCGCCCCCTACCGGGAGCAGCTGCTCTGCCTATGTATTTGAGTGTCTCCTACTAAAGCTCCTATGAATTTGAAAAAAAAAATGTCCTAACCCCATGCACACACACAAATGATAACTATGTGAGAGGATACAGGTATTAACTACCTTAGGATGGTACTCATTTTGCACTAAGCAAGTGTATCAAATCATCATGTTGTATGCCTTAAATTTACACAGTGTTGTATATCAATTATATCTCAGTAAAGCAGGGGGAAAATATTTCAGTAATGGTATGGTGAATATATATCTAATAATTCTATTCTCTAAATTATTTCCCTAAATGATGGAATTTTGCCCACCAATTTACAGCTTCTTTAAGAGAGATAACATTTAGTTTTTACTTTAAACACCACCACCAGAAAAACAAAACAAACCCCATCATTTGGAGACATGCTGAAGTTTGAGAACCACAGCCCCAATGAGATCAGGGAAGGCCATAACTGAGAACAGCAGAGCCGCAGTCAGCTGAGCCCCGAAGGGCTGTTAGCGCAGAACCAATGGATTCTCTGTCCAGTGAGCAAGCAATGAACGTCATTATGCTGAGCCATGATTTGAGTCTTTACATTGGTGTGCCAGCCAACCTTAACTTACACAAATGCTTACTTCATTAATTTTCAGCTTTTTCCCTTTTCGAATATTTGGACTTAAAATGCTAAACTTTCTTTAAGGACTGCTTAAGCTGCATACATTAATTTTGACATTAAAATTTTTTATCATTCAGTTCAAAATGTTTTGTCTATTTGATTGAGCGGGCCTGTGGTTATTTAGAAGCATGTGTCTAAATGTATGAAGTGTGTGAATTATCTTCTTGACTTCCAGTTTAATTGCATTGTGGTCAGAGAACATCCTCTGTATGATTTCAGTACTTTCTGACTTGACGAGATTGCTTGGATCAATTTTTATATTCTGTGTATGCTTGAAAAGTGTGCATGCTCTGCAGATGACTGAATGCAGTGTTTTATATATTTCCATTAGGTCAAGGTTACTTATTATACAAGGCTGGGCAAAAGTAGGTTTACAGTTGTGAGTACCCGAGTTTATTCTTTTTTTTCTTTTTTAAATATATTTTATTGATTATGCTATTACAGTTGCTCCATTTCCCCCCCTTTATTCCCCTCCACCCCTTCCCCCCCTATTTCCCGCCCTTTAGTTTTTGTCCATGGGTCATCCACATAAGTTCTTTGGCTTCTATATTTCCTATACTATTCTTAACCTCCCCCTGTCTGTTTTCTATCTACCGTTTATGCTACTTTTTCTATGTACTTTTTTCCTCCTCCCTCCCCCTCCCACTCCCCTGTTGATATCTCTCCATATCTTATATAAATCCCTTTAACATTTCATATAATAAAGGCCGGGTGATGATGAACTCCTTGAACTTGACCTTATCTGAGAAGCACTTTATCTGCCCTTCCATTCTAAATGATAGCTTTGCTGGATAGAGTATTCTTGGATGTAGGTCCTAGCCTTTCATGACTTGGAATACTTCTCTCCAGCCCCTTCTTGCCTGCAAGATCTCTTTTGAGAAATCAGCTGACAGTCTTATGGGAATTTCTTTGTAGGTAACTGTCTCCTTTTCTCTTGCTACTTCTAAGATTCTCTCATTTTTAATCTTGGGTAATGTAATTATGATGTGGTGTCTTGGTGTGTTCCTCTTTGGATCCAACTTTTTTGGAACTCTCTGAGCTTCCTGGACTTCCTGGAAGTCTATTTCCTTCACCAGCTTGGGGAAGTTCTCCTTCATTATTTGTTCCAGTAAGTTTTCAATCCCTTGGTCTTCCTCTTCTCCTTCTGGCACCCCTATGACTCGGATGTTGGGACGTTTAAAGATGTCCTGGAGGTTCCTAAGCCTCTCCTCAGTTTTTTGAATTTTTGTTTCTTCATTCTTTTCTGGTTGGATGTTTTTTTCTTTCTGTGGGTCCACTCTGTTGATTTGAGACCCAGTTTCCTTCTCATCCCTTCTCATTTGTCCAAGTAATTGTGACAATTTTTCTTGGAATCCTGTGAGCATCCTGATTACCAGTGCTTTGAACTGTGCATCTGATAGGTTGGCTATCTCTTCATCACTTAGTTGTATTTTTTCTGGAGCTTTGATGTGTTCTTTCCTTTGGGCCATTTTATTTCTCGGTGTGCCTGTTACTTTAAGGGGCGGGGCCTTAGGTGTTCACCAGGGCGGGGTAACCCACGTTGTGTTGTGATGCTGTCTGTGTGTGCGGGGCCTGAGAGAACAATGGCACTTGCTCTGTTCTCTGCACTTCCCCAGCTACCCACCAGCAAGCTGGACCCTTCTTTGCTGGCTCTGGGGTGAGTGGATGGGCCTGCACAGTTCCAAGTCCCTGTGGGTCTCCCCAACGAACTCTCCTGTGAGGCCGGGAGTTCCTCCCACTGCCACCTCAACCCCCACAGGTGTTTTCAATTATTGATTTGAGGTTTTATTTCCCTGCGTTGGTGGGCCGTGCGGTCTGTTCCACTCCCCAGCTTTTCCTCCTGGTTTATCTGCGCGTGAATGAGGGACCACCCAGTCCACCAGTCTCAGCCCCAGTTTCGCCAAGTGTGCCCACCATGTTTTGGCCAGGTGCGCCCACCATGGGCCTCTCCGGGCAGCTGGAGCGTTGCCGGTACCGCTCTGCAAACCGCATCTTGCAGAGTGCTCTCCACTTGGCTCCGCCCCGCTTACCGGTCTGGATGAACGTATGTTCTTTAACTCCTTGGTTGTCGGACTTCCACTAAATTCAGTTTTCTGTCAGATCTGGCTGTTTTTGGTTTTTAAATTGTTGCTTTTTACCCTGGCTGGTGTAGCTCAGTGGATTGAGCGCAGGCTGGGAACCAGAGGGTCCCGGTTCAGTTCCCTGTCAGGGCACATGCCTGGGTTGCAGGCCAGGTCCCCAGTGAGGGCCATGCAAGAGGCAGCCATACACTGCTGTTTCTCTCCCTCTCTGTCTCCCTCTCTTCCCCCTCTCTGAAATAAATAAAATCTTAAAAAAAAAATCTATAAATTGTTTTTTCCTCTTTTGGTTGTGCAAGGAGGCACAGTGTGTCTACCTACGCCTCCATCTTGGTCAGAAGTCCTCTACCTTTTGTTTTTAAAAATCTTATTACTTTTCATGATTAAATCACCTTTTGCATTTGCTCACCTTAGTGCTTTTCTGTTTACCTTTTTTTTTTCCTTCCATCTGATATCAGTCTTTCTACTAAAGTACCTCTTTTAGAATTTGCTTTGCTGAGCTGATGATAAAGAACTCCCAGTTTTAATTTTTCTGAAATTATCATTCCTGGGGTTTTTGGGGGGTGGTAGCAGGGGGTGTAAAATTCTAATTGGGCAGTACACTGGAAAAATGTGTACTGTTATGAAAATTAAGTTGTCGGGCTAGCTGGCATTATTTTGAAGGTTCTGTAAGAGGGAAAAAAACTGGAAAAATTTTATCCTAAATTTTCTTTTTGCCTTTAGTAATCTAGTTTTATAGTACTGTGTCTAGTCATGGGTTCATTTTTATTGTTTCAAATTACTTGGGATTTTGAATCTGTGTAGTATCGTTCATTCATTTTGGACAATTTTCAGCCTTTAAGGTGTCCAATGGTCTCTGATCCATTCTGTCTCTGCTGCTCTGGGATACCAAGCACACACGGCCCTTCTGTGTTTCCACCATGCAACTCCCACTCCTCTGTACTTTTTTTCCTTATTGCTGCATTTCTTCTGCTCCATCTTTCAGTTAAACAATTCCTTCCAGTTTTACCCAACTGTACTTTACATTCCATTTTTTATTTTTAGAAGTTATATTTGGTTTCCAAACTACCACTTTTAATGTCCCATTCTTCTAGGTATTTCAAGCATGTCATATGCGTATTTTAAAAATGTACTTATTTGCATTTTTACCATCTGTAAGTTCAGATCTGTTTTCTTTTGGGGAGAGTGGGCTTTTTCCTTTTGAGGGTTGTCACCAGTGGGGTGATTTCCCTGTGCATCGTGTGCTGCTCAGCTCTTAAAACAATTACTGATGCGGTTTCATGATGGAGTAAAAGTACTGTTTTTCCAGAAATGAATGGGATTTGCTTCTACAATGCACTTGGGATTCTGTATGTCTGGAACCTCTTTATTCATGACCTGAGCAGCCCCTTCCCAACTCTAGCAGGATGTCCAGAGTAGCCACACCGCTGTGCACTCTGCACAGCACTGCCGAGTCCCAGCTGTTTGTACATCCTCGGCACGTTGTCATCACTGTACTGGGCACACTGCAGTGTTCACTTTTGGTTCTAGTTTGTATTGCCAACCATGCTAAGCATCTCTTCATACGCTTGTTTTTGTAAAGACTTCAGGTCTTCACTTGTGTGTGCGTGTGCGTTTTGTATTGTATTCTCTCCCATTCTGTGGCTGCATTTTTACTTTGAGTGCTCTAACCCTTGTCCACTCCAAGGCTGCAAAGGTATTTTCTTCCAGAAGGCTTGCAATTTTAATTTTTACCTTTAACCCATCACCTCTTTTGTGTGTATGGTGAGACAATGCTTCATTTTCATTCATATCAATGTCCAGTTGCTCTAGCACACTTACTAGGGGTGAGGAAGACAAAAACCAAAACAAAACCAAAAATCTGCATACTTTAGGAAGATACACATCATATAACCCAGGCCATTAAAACACCTCAGCAAGTTCATACAGCCGAGAGCAGTCTAGGGTTTGGAAAATGGACTCTGACACTGAAAGACTTGAGGGATGAGGTGCTTTGGAAGAGTAGGGTACTAGAACCCAGAAAACACGTGGCACTACGTTTTGTTGGGCTGGATATGATGAGCTCCTTTGAATCACACTAGGCTTAGAATCCTGGGTCTACTAACTAGTTTTGTAATCTCCAGAGCTGAGTCAATTCCCAGGAGAATAAAAGAAAATGGGTTATTTCTCCAGATAAGCTGCCATGACACTTTGAGCTTTGCTTCAACAAGGAATGTTTCTCTCCTATCAGTACAATTTCTATCACTGTTTCAAAGCCTGGTTAAAATACTCTCCAGGCAACCTTTCCCGATCTTTCTGACAGAATCACCTTAACACTTCCAAAAAACACAGGACATCCCTAAGGCTGAAAGGTGGTGTAGTTGAGAGCAAGCAGTACACTTAAGACAAACTGAACCTAATGTTAAGTCTGACTTCATATGAAGTCACAAAGATGCTTTCGGGGAAGGAGTGTCCAACCTGTGGCCCAGGATGGCTGTGAATGCGGCCCAACACAAAATTGTATATTAACTTAAAATCTTTTGCTCATCAGTTTTCATTAGTGTTTGTGTACTCAATGTGTGGCCCAAGACAACTCTTCTTCCAGTGTGGCCCAGAGATGCCAAACGGTTAGATACCTCTGCAGGTTTAGAGGAAAAAAACCACCAGTGGTTTCCCAGTAGCACCAGGGTACATATAAACTAAACTCTATAGAGATCAGCTGCAAAGACAGTTCATACTGTTCCAATTTCCATCTACAGCTCCATTTCTCATTACTCCCAATGTTTCATTCTGAGCCAATCCATAGGTGTCTCCTTTAAATAGTCTTTTAAAAAAACTGTCTGTCATCCCAAGGGTTGATAAAAAATCTAGTATATAAAAGACTAATACTGAGAATACCCAAATGATAAAAGCCCAGTTGTGACCAATATCCCTCTAAGAATCACTTGCATATTCATATTCAATCTATAGGCTGTTCAGAAATCACATCAAATCACTGTATAAACATAGCAGTATGTAAGTTTAGATTACTGGACTGATTCTGTATACACTAAGGCAGCTGGCTGGTCTGTGCAATGCAAAATATAAAGGAAATCACTTTACAATTTGCTTGCTGGCCTAAATTTTAGCAGTTGTGGAGATGTAATACTTGAGCCTTAAGAAATCATAAACTCACAAATTCTTTTTTTTTTTTTATCACAGCTCCTGATATTCAGTAATGAACACACATATACACAATCTAAACTTGGAACACGGAAGTCGTACTAACCTCAACCACGGTTTTGCAGGTGCCTCCACTCTACCCACCATTTCAGTCTTCAGTGGAAAGAGCACTATTAGTGCAGGCCAGTTTCAGCTTCACGTGTACTTTCAGGAATGGAGCACGACAAATTTGTCCTCTCCTCACCTACAAAACTGGCTGATGTTTGATGGTAATGACAACTTAGAAAAACTTAAAATACTAAAATGTAAACTGGGCACAGAACTACATAACACTTGGATCTGTGTTACTTTATTTCAACCCTAGCACATGTAGATTCATTTCGTTTTTCTACCAAGTTTCCAGCTTTTGACTTTTAATTTTAAAATACTTAGCTTTTGTTAAAGGCCAAAACTAAAACAAACAAAAAAGCTACTAATATTAAAAAAAAAAAATTACCACTGTAGGGAGGTATTAAACAACCTATTCTTTCTCCAATTTCTCAGATGTTCTTTGCAAATTTTATGTTTTGATATGTAAAAAGTACAGGACCTAAAGATCAATAAACCTATAGAGTATATGGAAGTACAGAAGTTTCTTACTGAAGTAAAGTTAAATTATTTGACGTTTTGATTTCTAGCGTTTTCACTAGGTCTAGCAGGTAGGAGCCTAAGACAACTTGAAAATGGAAATGCACATTTATCCTACACATAATCCTAAAAAAGTGTGATTGGATCCTCACCATACCAAAATATTAAGATACATCTACATTTAAAGAAACACATTTTCATAAGCATATTTTAATTTTTAAAATTTTAACAATTCAAATAAAATCCAGCTAGTTAACATAAATAGAGTAAATGCACAGTAATTTACAGCCACGTACAGAATACAAGGATAACCACCCTCATACAAATGGTCAAAAGATACCAACTCTTGAAGTTGATTATTTAGTTATAACTGAAAGGTCAAGATTTAATTGTTCACATATGCAGGGGTACACATTCAAAATGTTTATTAACACAAAGACTGAGTGAATAGAATTTTCAGTTTCTAAAAGGAGTAGCATAAAGAGCAGCATGTAGCTTAACAAGAAATTAAGGGCATGACAGAGATGAGATCTGAGTGGGTGGAAAGTCAGTACATTAAATTTTTTCAATAATTAAAATTCCTTCCCATTTAAATCATTCAGAACGATCTACTTTCTCAGGAATGTTAAAATCACGCTATCAGAGGAGAGAACGCTGGACGACCCTGTCTGTCTGCCCGAAGAAGCCCCATGGCCCCAGCGGCCGGGCAGACGCACGTAAACGAGAAGACAGGCATGACGGAAGAGGACAGGACAGACTGATTTCTAGCGTTTATATCCTTCAAGTTCAAATCAGTATTCTTAGTGATTTAACACAAATCTAAAAATACTGACATGTTTATGCTCCAGTAAGAGTAAACAGTCATTTTTAACCCAAACTCTGCCGGTCCTAACATACTAATGCTAACCTACAATGGGCACTAGGTTTTAGGACACAAAAATGTGGATTAAATGATCTAATGATACTCGTCTTGGTTTCAAAGTTACAAGTCAATTACTCACGGGCCCCATCCAGTAAGGCTGGTTCCATAAAGTTACATAGAGAATAAAAATTAAGACAAGGCTTGGGTGTTAGTCTTTCCTGGAGGGATCGAGCAAAAAGGGACTCATGGACATGGACGACAGTGTGGTGACCGCCTGTGGGGAGGCGGGGGGCGTTGGAGGGGGGGTATAATGGTAATGAAAAAAAACAGTTAAAAAAAAATAAAAGCACTGCATGGCAGCCCACAATCACAGGGGTGGCAATTCTCAGATTTGGACTTTAAAATTTAGGAACCTGTTTTCTGAGCCACAGGTTCCAGTTCTTTCTGTTCTATGAGAATGTGCTCTTTCAGTATCTACCGCTTTAACCTGATTAAGTTCAGTCTAGTTTTCTGAGAAGATTCTACAATAAAAATACACACCCATCTGAAGGCTGCTGACCACTTCTATGTTAGAAATAAAATGTTATAAAGTCCAATGCTTTAAGTATATGTTTTTCTTTTTAAACATCTGCATCAATTAAAAACAAGATCTCCAAAGAAATGTTCAGAGACAAATTTTAGACATAATTTTTATAGTTTTCTTTTTAAAATTATCTCTGTCATACATAAAGTGAACTACAGCAGATTGTGCTTTGGGGGGAAAAAAAAGACAATTAAAATAAACGACATAGCTCCATTCCAGTTGCTGCACAAAGAATCAAAATTTAAAACTCTAGGACTGTTTCCTTCCATGACAGACATAAAACTTACTCTTAAAAGATGAATATAAATGCAGTAAAGGTCAAGGTAAGTTATACTTGCTAAATACGAACAGGAATAGCATACAGGTTCATCCTTGAAGGACACTTGTTACGAATTTGCTACAACTACATAGGATGTGCTCTAACTGCTGGTGTCCACATTGCTCTCACTCATTTGTGGGGCACTGAGACATTAAGATAAGGGAGAGTCTCTGTCCTGCATCGGACACAACTAGTTATGAATCTTCACAAGGCAAATGGCACTATGTCAGGCAGTATGGGTGGCATTGTACTGAAAAGGCAAACACTATAGATGGGGACTTTACGGATTTAAGTTAGAAACCCGTTTTATTGGATTTTTTTTGGCATGTTCCTCATAATAAATGTCAAAGCTGAAATTTACCACAAAAGTTATGAATAATCCCAAAGGTAATGAAATTGAATTTGCCTTTGGTCTCCAAGTAGATTGGAACATTTTACATTCCAATCAAAGCACCGCGAAAACGTCCAGTTACTGTTGCTGACAAGGAAGCTGCGAAGGTGGAAGAGTTTAGGAGGATACTGTGCGTCACTGGTGACAGCGGAGGAAGCTTGCAGTGACACGCTGCGATGTTCTACGTCAGGTCACTACAGTGTACCAAGAATTTCTAAAACATTTACATTAAAGATCTCCAAAACAACATTCCTAAAACCCAGGAAAATGTTGTGAACACTGTTTCTGCCTAATACATGATCGATGTTTAGAAAAATAACATGGAAATCTCTCCTGCTCTGACCACCCCCCCAAAGGCCACAAAGTGCACATCACAAAGAGTCAGTCTGCAGATGTAGCCACTGCACACGACGTACAGTGCATGTACACTGAAATGCGTCCCACATGGAGTTTGACTGTAGACGTTTTCTCACACCAGTATAGCAACAACCGTAAGCTAAGGTCTCCTAATAGAGTTACAGCCACTGTCTTCATAAGGGCTGTACACGTAATACATTTGAAGTACTAAAATGTGCAGTTGAACTCAACAACAAAATGTAAAAGCTGCATTCTGTTAGCACACTTACTCTGAATTAACTTAATCTATGATTTACCATTCAAGAAATTAGGATAAACTTCTTTGCAAAAGCAGTATGTTCATTTACAAAACTAAGTCAATCAGGATCACTACCTGCCCAGACAGCCTCTTCTATAATGCCTTTACTGCCCCAGGTGTTTGACGCCTTAAAAATAAAACAAAACAAAAAACAACTTGTAAGGGCAAAGCTGAAAATTACCATTTTCTCTATACAATAACATGTGATCTGTACAGGCCACCTGATAATATTTCAAAGGTTCAGATTCTTAATGTGAAAGCAAACTGAGAAAGTCTCAGAAGCGGCACATTTCTTCCACTTTAAGAAAACGATGCTTAGGTATGACACGTGGGTCCAAAGCCCGTAACTCACCAAGACGACACGTGCAGTCTTTCATTTATCGCAAAGTTAGAAAAGACCTGAGGATATGCTCAAGTTACTGAAATGGTCTCAAATCACTAGTTTACTGGGTGAAAATCAGTATTTTACTGGTTGATTGTCCCGAACTATTACCATTTGAGTTTGATATGTTAATGAACAATTTAAGTGTCCACATTATGCTAAAAATCAAGCAACCGTTAGCAGTGGGAACCTCAACATTTTAAAGATAAAAATATACAAGATATTTAGACACTATTTCATTAGTTGTCAAGAACAGTGACTACTAATGCCAAATAATTAACTTTAAAGTACTGGGCCAGATCCTCTAAAGGAAATGTGAAAATAATACTCAGGATCTCATTATTTTCGTTATTTTATAAGAATTACAAAGAATCCAAGAGTCAGAAATTTGTGACTGTTGATACTATCTTTGGATGGTTTATAAATAGTATATAACTAAGGATGACTTTGTTTAGGAGACTGGGAAGGTATTCATGGAAAAAACGTACTCTGCCACAAATAAACAAAATGCAACTGTGTCCCGTGGACCTGGTAGAGAAAATGGCAATTTTGAGGAAGGAGTGCTTCTAAAGGCCTTTTCTTGGGAGGCAGCCCAGGCTTTGTTCACATTACTGAAAAGACCGAGTAATGTGGTTGTGATCACTTTAATTCTGACGGCCAGACTTCCACTCAGGCACAGTCACATGCTCCCAAACCAGTTTTCCGCTGCCCACACCATGCTGGTTCTGCTACTCCATGGTCCACTGTCATCGTCTGGTCTTCCCTCTTTCCAGCGTGGCGGCCTGGCGTCACTATCCGTTGAGGAGGTAGACCACCAATTCGTAGGTGGCCATCATAATGGCTGTGTTGGGGATCTGCCTCACCAGATGAGTTGTCAGACCACGGTAAAGAGACCCATAGCCTTCTTCGTGAACAACCAAAGACAGTGTCTGAAAGAAAGATCTGTATTTTGTTCCCTCTTCACGTAGTCTTGTCCTGACAACTTCTGTTTAAGGGAAAAAAAAAAGTCATTTTATTTAAACAATAGTGGTATCTTTATATCCTCTTAATACTAAGCACATCTCATTTACCTGTAAGTGAAACCTTAAGGTAAATAATTTTTAGTGTGTATCTCACTGAAACCAGTCACATTATTAACACCACCAAACTTTAAGACGGTTGGCTAAAATCCTGTGTTGTTAGGAAATTTCATAGGTTCCTGAACAGTAAACGACAGAACGAAATAAAAGAAATCAGTTGTATACCACAACAGGTACAGATAAGAGAACAGATGAATAAGAACAGGTGGAGCTGCAGGAAAGGGAGTGGAGGCGGTATCAAGGCTGAAACAAGCTAAGCGTTTCCTGAAAGCGGAGGGCACGGTAAGAAAGCAGAATCATCGATCTGTTCACATGGTCCGCATCCACCAACACAAATTCACATGGCTAAGGGCAAAAATGTTTAAAATGTAAGCTGCCAGCTAAAAGGCCCTATCTGGGAGCAAATAAGCAAAAATCATTAAAATTTTAGATCTTAAAAGGATCTTAAAGAGTCCAATTTTTCTTCATTTTTAAAAGGTGAGGAAATTAGGGCTACTGAGAGGTTTTCCTCAGTTGAGGGCAGAGACCAGACAGACTCAAGAGCTGTCCACAGAAGGGCCTGCTCCTTGTCAAGCATTTTCAACGCACTACTCTTGACAGGCCAGAGGGCCATGGCCCACTGTCAACATAAACATTTAAAATCTCGTGTCCTACCTTAAAAATTCATGCCATTTATACATTCCACCCCAAAATACTGTTTATAAACAACACCTCCTCTTGTAATGACATCACCTCACTTGAAGGGCCAGGACACCTCAAACGTCCAAACTCTCTTACTGCATGGGCCCCGGTGCCAGTGGCCCGTGGGAGGCCTGAGCCCAATACTGCTACCCGTCCTGCCCTCTGGGGCTTAAAGAAGTTAGAGCTTCC
The DNA here is from genome assembly GCA_004026765.1 of Micronycteris hirsuta. NCBI lineage: Eukaryota > Metazoa > Chordata > Mammalia > Chiroptera > Phyllostomidae > Micronycteris > Micronycteris hirsuta. The sequence goes on from PVJI01009626.1 coordinate 25,592, forward strand.
CTGAGGAAACGGGTAAATTCATAGTCCACCTTGGTTAAACAGCTGGTTTCATCCACAAGGATACATTTTAAAGCAGATACTCATGTCCTACACCTGTTCGTGTTTCCTGGTCCAGTTTTAACCACAGAGCCTTAACGTTAAAGGGTGAATGTCAATGTTAGTCCCTGTAACAAAAGCGAAGCCCTTAGGCTGAAAACCTGAACCAGAACAAACCGCAAACACACAGAATCAAGGGTTACACTTCAAACTCAGCATGTTGCAGACCAATTCTGAAGTAATTTCCCTTAGCCATTTATGGAAGAAGCTAACATTATAAAACTTAAAAGACAGAAATAAATCATTCACATATTTATCTGCCAACATGAAATAATGTAAAAGAGCTTGGTCTTCGGGAACAGACTTCAATTCAAATTTGGGGCCCATCACTGAGTACAGTAAGTGACCTTGAGCAAGTCACTTAATTTTAACACTTCTTGTTTCCCTCTTGAAAATGAAGACAGTTCTGGTTACATTCTAGCATGCCTAGGCTTTGCAGGGGTTTTATGTAGATTAGCAGTAATGTATATAATGTATCTATGCACCTATAAAATATATTTAACACTTACATCCATACTGAAAAAAAAAAAGAAAAAAGAAACTTGCCCAATCTGATTGACTCTGGGTTAATATTTGTCCAGAGCTCAAGCTAAAGCACCACCATGCTATTATAACATATACAGATGTATTGAAATTGCTTGACGTTACTTATATTTAATCCCATTACGATTAACTCCTAAGAACTTAATTTTGTTGTACTGAAATTCAGTAAAATTACAAATAGTAAGTGGGCTGTTGGCTGGGGTGGAGCAGCATTTATGAATTAACAGAATATTCCCAGGAAAACTCAGCTTCTCTTACCGTGTGGATATGCTATACTCGTGGCACAAGTTTTTGAGGTGGCAGCAGCCAGCATCATTCCCACAAAATCAGATGCGTCTTTTACTGACTCTTCATCATTTTCCATTGTAGAAGCAATCTTATATTCCAGTAGTTTTTGCTTAATACTTTCATAAATAACAAAATGGATAACAGTCTCTGATATGCCAGCATATGAAGCAGACATGCCCCTATAAAATCCTCTAAGTCCATCTGCCTGATACACTTTACGAACACATTCAAAAGCGCCCATTCGCTTTTCCCCGCGGTTCCTGAAAGGCAAAAGGAAAAAACATTTTTAATGTAAATAAAGTAGCACGGGTTTTAAGATAAAGGAAATAAAACATAGTAGAAATATTCCACTCTAATATAAAGAATGATCCCCTTTGACTCATGAAATAGTGAAATCAGATTTTTAAAACATTCATTTTAGATGTTGCATTCTTTTGTCCCAAACTTGTCATATCAGAGGGGTAACATTAAGTAGTTTGTTTTACTGAATGCAAAACACACTCCACTGACTCTTCAGCTGGATGGCCTCACTGAAGGTGGGGTATTACAGGGATAAGGAACAAAATCCTTTAGTCCACATACACTGTTGGTGGCAGCTCAAGATGAAAACGAACAAAACATACATTACATTAAATCTGGTTCTAAGTTGAAATTTCTTTTGCATTTAGTAGCATTAAAAAGAATGATTTAGACACTAATGATGATAGGTCCATCATGAAAACAGAAAGCATGATCAATCTAATTTCTGTGCACATTTAAGATGAATTCCCTATGATCCTTTGAAGGTCATGGCCTGATCTTTCATTGCAGTATCCTAATGAGTAGTGAGTGAATGAGGACCTCTACAGTTACCAAGAATTTACTGAATACTGGGCCCAAGCAAATGTTCTTGGTGCTTCTATTTAAGGGTGCAGCTTCTATTCTTCCAAGTATGTAATTCTGAGTTTGTAAAAATATTTATAAACATACACTATGATTCCCCCCAGTAGAACCCCATATATAAGAAATGGGTTTAAATGCTACCCACAGGAAAAGAATTTACCTATTTATAAATTATACAAAACCTGTTTCTGACATAAAATAAAACTACAATTAAGACAACCTACCTGATAACCTATAGATTCCTCCGATTTTATGAACTAAGGAGTGTCTTCAACTAATGACACTGAATAAATACTTTCTTAGATGAATAATCCATGTAAGCAACTGAAATGAGTTCCTACCATACGATCTTTCCTAACAACGTTGAAAGAGCTGCCAGTCCCAAAGGGTAACACCCAAATAGATTAACCCTCTTGTTGATTTCAGCGTTATAAATTAGCATCTTTAAATCAACATTTCATGATTACCCCAACACATCCCATTCCATAATCCCAAGCCTAAGAAGGCATGTTGACTTGTGTTACAATTGTAAGTAAAATAATAATAATATTAAAGAATGCTAAGCCATGCTTTTCCTGGATCCCCTATAAGTGCGCCCTGTCACACAGTGAGGAATCCCACCAGTAGCTTACACTGGTTTCATACAGACTGGCATCTCACAGTTTCTTAACCTCTGGTTCGTTTTACTCACCATTAATACCTTTCAGATCTCTGGCTTTAAGAAACAAACTGTGAATTTTGCTAAAACACTTAAGATTGCATTAAAAATTATTCCAGATGAAAGAAGTATTAGACATTTCTTTTCAAGTCTCCTAACAATACACAGTTCACCATGACAGAATGTGGAAAAAGGATATGTAAGCAGGCATGATTGCTAATAATTTCATAGATTAGATTTATTTATAGTCTACAAGATAGAACACTATTTCTCAAACCCTGAAATACAAAAAACAGTGGACATTTGTTATGCATAATCTACCCCAGACTGAAAGACTAAATCAGTTTCAAAACTTTAACATTATCATTATTATTAATTATATACCATAGGATTGTCTCCCTACTTAACAGTATTCGCTTCTCCCAATCCTTCATTCTAAAGGTCAACAGGACTTGGGAGGGCAAGACTAAGCTGCACTGCTTCTGGTCTTTTCTCAGACCCCAGAACATGCCCTAAACTTAGAACCTGCACGGTTTGCACTGACTGTTGCCTCTGCTTAAAATGGGCTCAAAAAACCATTCCTTGACTATTCCATTTAAAGCTGGTCACCACTGTTTCCTGGTATATCTCTAGAACCTATCAGTGCCTGCTCAATACAGATTTATCGAATGAATGAATCTTGCTAGCACAAAGTTGTCAGTGGTAACAGATGAAATCTATGAATAAAGGAAAGCAAATCCTACACCAGGACTTTCTGCATATAAGGTTACTGAATTTGAGTGATGATCCTCAAAGATTCAGTCACAGACTAAGTTGATCATGTGGGTTATTTAGCTGTTGAGAGGCTGATTATAATCACCCACGTAGTAGAAGTATCATTTACTGGGCTAGGTTAATAAACCCTTCTCTCTTCTCCTTTTATTTAAAAACACAACACATAATACACTCTCTTTCCTGAAAAGCCTCAACCTGCCAACTACTGTACCACTGTTGCTTCTGATGGTGGACCCAAGGTTCTTAAAGCAAAATAAAATAAGCCAGCAGCAAAAAAGGAGACACTGAAATCTCACTAACAACAGTTTACAGAAAAAAATCAGTGGGGAACATTAATGAAATAACATACCTTGCATCAAGCTGTAACCGAGTCTTTACAAGCCAAATGGGGTTGGTTGCTGTGATTGCCGTAAAACCTAAACAAATATGTTTAAAATGAACTCTGGTAAGAATACATACACTATTAACTTTAAGGGTTCTAAAATTATATAAATCTACGTTAAAGAACATGAGTATAGTACTTAGTGCGTTAACTGATGTATGCTTTACACTTCTATTTACAGACCCACACAAACATGAACATTGGTATTTTATTTCCAATCTACATTTTCAAATTCTGGCCATAGTAACTAAAAGATAATCTTTTAAGAGCAAAATCTGACTATGTAAAAATTCCTCTCCCAACATATTTAGGCTAACCTCTGGGATGCCCTCTACTCTCTAACTAAATTCAGAAACCCACCTCTATAGACAAACACACAAAAATTTTATAACTCTAGGGCTTTCTAGCATGCAAACTCTACAACCACTATTTGGGGTCCAATTAACATCACAAACCACTACGTTAAAAATGGATTCTATAATGTCAGCATTTACTGATAGGAGATCTTAAGCTGATTGTATTAACAGAAAGGACTGTTGTTTGGCCTTATGAATACTTTACATAAACATACACTTAATACTGTTAAATAATGGTATGAAAGAGGTAAGGTTTCTGTTAGGATTAACAGGACAAATCTATTTTTCAACCATTTAAACACATATAAAAACTCAAAAGTTCAGAAAGTTACACTGGGAACTCCCCTCTCACTTTTATAGACACTGCAGAGAGAGACTCGGGGCAGAGATACCTCTAGTTTACTTTAAAACTGAAGTGACACTTTCTATCAAATACTAGCAGGTCAAGCACACTATTTTTAAACAGGCGGACTAGAACCAGCACATTTAATATGAGTAAACTACTTTCAGAAACGAAAATGCTGTGGTGCGTATTAGGGATAAATGCAAAATGACTGTATTACACTGTATGCAAAGTGAAATTCAGTTTCACAGGTTCTTTTCCTTTCCATAACGTTAGACAATTAGTTAGTAACTCAAACTTGACTCCCTAGTCCGCGGCTTTGACTGCAGAATTTGCCCGATGGTCCAAAAGGGGCGCTCACATTGAGTCTATCAAGCAAGATAAATGAAGTAAGTCTGATTTGATCACTCCTTTAATCATCCTGTGGTTATATAAGTGCTTTTAACACTGCATACATAGGTATAAAACTAAAATGGGACCAATGATTTTCTAAGTATCCGTACTCAATAATAAAAATTTAAAGTGTTGGATAGGTTGTCAGGAATATTTTTAAATAAGGTTTTCTTCATGCACATACTCTGGTAATAGAAGATAGATAAGAAAAATATGAAACTGTCAGATCAGTTTAAATATTATATTTAAAAAGATTTCTCTTGTATGGCCTATTTTAATTGAGAATAAGGTTATAGAGTGTATATATATATATATATATATACTTCTCTTAAACCTCATTTTTTAAAAGTAAAAGTCAAACTAAAGATATTCAAATTTTATTTTAAAGCTAATATGAATCAGAAATCAGTATTATGGTCATATCCTTAATAATTCTTTATTGTTAAGCTTAAATATTTCAATTAGGTAAATGTATATACAGCAATATTAGGGGTTTATTAGTGAAAAGCTGCTAAGCAGACAAACCAACAAAATAGTCTATATTATTCACAATGGTTTTTATTATTCTGTGAAAATTTAAAAGTTTTATTAATTTTGAAAAGCTAAAACAGGAAATTCTTGTATTAAACTAAAAAAACAAAACAGCCTGTCTAGGTAAAAATCTCATTCAATTTATTATACTTTATTTGAAAAGAAGATAAGCACCAAATATTTTTTTAAATAATTACGTACTACTTCTAAAAACATAAACTTAGTACCCTAAGCCTAATACTCTTCCAAATCACAAAATTCCTCAATTAGAGGCTGAAAAAAAAACCCAGATATGTAAACTATAAAATATTACAATATTTATATCATTAAAAATGAAATTCCAAAATATCCATAAAATTATAGGTTTAATTATTCTGTGTACATATTGAACAACGACAGGATGCAAACAACAGGTATTTCTCACTTAACTAAAATTCATTTCCAGACACAAACGAATCTGTGGAGCAGAACACACTGAAAACCAGGTGAGAGACTGTTGTCATCTAAGCCCTACATAACTGTGTTATCAGAAACCCGTGCTCACTGTGGCTGTTTTGGCTCATCTCTCCTAATAAACTGTCTCTTAATAAAGACACTATCCTAACTGTCAGCAAACCATTAGGTTAAAGAACTGAGAAATAATCCACAGGTTTTTAGCTATTGGTCTTACTTTACCAAAAACACTTCAAAAAACTAAGTAATTAAATCTAGGGTAATTAAATCTAGAAAAATATAATCTTTTAATTCAAGTGGGAAGAAATAAAAAACTATCACTAATTTAGAATTATAATATATGGCAAGGCAATTTAAAGTGGACAAACAGCTAAAGCTAAACAAACATACCTTCCTATTTTTACTAAGAAAAACATACACAAAGATACTGGGAATGGTGCCCCTGAAATGTACAAATTTCTAATCACTTTTTATTTTGGCATTTAAATTTTGTGACTTTTGCTAATATGCTAATACACAGCAATATTCTCCATACCCTGTTAAACACTAAAACTGATTTAGTGGCGTATGAAGGATCTACTTGTAGGCTAAGAATTAATGTTGCTCCACTGTCAGATAAAGCAAAGCGGCAGTACATGGCCAAATTGTTAGTAGTGTGGTTAGAATTTTATTAGAAAGTTTTAAAAAACGTTTAAAATACAATTTTTAAAGTTTTGCTTTATCTAAGACTATATTTAATAACATACACCAGCAATTTTCAACCTTTTCCACCTCATGGCACATATAAGCTGATTACTGACATTCTATGGCATACCCAAAAATATATTTTTTGCTGACCTGACAAAAGAAAATAGGAATAATTTTGACTCATCCACACCAGACATCTATTGCAATGTTAGCTGTCGTCATTTTTTAACTTGGCAATCTAAGGGAAAAGAGTCAGTGCCCCTGACTAAAGAGTCAGATATCGCATGTTTTAAAAATTCTTGTGGCACACTGGTTGAAAATCACTGACATAAATCAATTAAAAACCAGATTAACAGCCCTGGCTGGTGTAGCTCAGTGGTTTGAGTGCGCGCTGCAAACCAAAGGGTCGCCGGTTCGATTCCCAGTCAGGGCACATGCCTGGGTTGCAGGCCAGGTCCCCACACATTGATGTTTCTCTCCCTCTCTTCCTTTCTGTCTAAAAATAAATAAAATCTAAAAAATATATATATATATACATATATATAAAAACCAGATTAACAGAAATCCTGCATACACTAAATTTGCTGGAAATGTCTATTTCATTAAGTGAGTGATACCTGTAGTATTGCATTTTTAGTATTTTTTAAATTTCAATTAACTGCTTTCGTAAGAACAAAGTCCACCTAACTTTCTAAGGGATATATCTTAACACTACTAAAAAAATAATTGAAACAAAACAGCTAAAATTGTATATATTCTTATCCTGTATTTATTTGGAAAGTAATGGAGGTATTAAGATCAATGTTTTTGCAAGAAGAGTAGAAAAAAGCCAAGTATCAACAGACAAGAAAACAGAAAGCACTGTATTAGACTTTTAAAATGTTACGCTAAGCAAACAGAACTATTTTTTGTCAAAGTCGTAGGATACTATACTACCAGTTACAACTACATATCTTAAATACTGTTACCAAATTCTTTGGTGGTCAAAACTACAACGACCAAGCTGAGGACCCCAGGCTTTTATTACACGAGGACTGAAAATCTAGCCCATTCGTCCTTCTAGAAGGATTATTATAAAGGGCGCAGAATTCACATTTCATAAAATATTCAGAAAATGCACACACAAATTCCGGAAATAAAAGTTCATTTCCCGCCTTCTATTAATTCCAAAGCTATTATTAGTTCCCAGGGGTGTTTCTTATAACTAGAGGCTGCAAGAGATGCTCAGATCAGTACTCACGAGGTTTAAGTTAGTCCATATTTCTACAGGAGTGACCTGCGGATGGGGAGCATGAGATGACACGATCTCACTCTTTTCTCGGGAGAAATGTACAGTAAATGCCTAAAATAGACACAGGCTTTTCTGTATCATAACAACAAGCAGTGACCTCATCAGAAACATGTGTACAAAATGAATCCCATTGGAAGGATTTGAGAAATATTTACGGTGAGATCTAACTTTTTTGAAAATTTTAAGTTAAAAAAAAAAAAAAAGGAATATCAGAACGGGCCATAAATTCTTTTTTAAAAAATACAACGAGTACTGAAAATTCTGCCATCTGCAGCAGTTCAGAGTCCAAATACTTACCTAAGAGAAGACCAGTTTTGCCTTAAAGAAAAAAATGCTAACCTTGTCAAAGGGGGCTCTAAGAAAATATTTTCCTACCATTATCATCTACCATGATCGAAGCTGAAATCACAACAATGAGACTATTTAGGAAATCTTAAAAAAAATTCAAGTAATTTCATTTTGTAACTATCGTTTTTTTAATGAAATATAGTATATGTTGCTACAGTAGTACCTTTCACCTTTTGCACTATGGCCAGTAATATTGCACATCCATTTTTATGGAATATTTTGGGTTATTTTGTATTTAATTTCTTGTGTTCTACAAAACAAAAAACAGGAAGAATGTTTACATATAAACACACAAAGCATCTGTCCAACCATCAATCTGGGTCAATGAATTGCCATGGACAAGTAAAATATTTTAAAAAATATTTTGTATATGCAAGACAAAATTCCTATTTACGTTTTCACTCAAAAACTTAACCTTTAATACTAAATTTTAAGTCAAACAGGAAAATATATCTTGAAAAATTAACAGTGAATGCTATAAATAAAACCTACTAAAGTAGTAAATATTAAACGATTATGTATATTTTAAAAATCGAGCAATAGCTGTTTGAATATATATTCCAATAAAAGTCAGAAGTCATTTCTTTTAAATCTCTAATGCTGTGTAAAAGTATATGTATATTCCAGATAAAAACTTTTAAAAATTGGGAATTACGATTAAGAAAGAAAAAGCCCTGGCCAGTGTGGCTCAGCTGGCTGGATGTCGTCCCGCAAAGGGAAAGGTCAAGGTTCAGGTTCAATTCCTGGTCAGGGCACACGAGTGGGCTGCAGATGCAGTCCCCAGTTGGGGCATGTGCGAGAAACAACCGATCGATGTTTCTCTTTCACATTGATGTTTGTCTCCCTCTTTCTTCCTCCCTTCCCCTCTCTCTAAAAATAAATAAATGCAAAAAAAAGTAAAGAAATTTTAAAAACCCTTAATTTTATTTTGTGTATACCCAGCTGTATATAGGTATATACAGAGGGATATGCAAGTTCATTTAAATAAAAACACAAATACCCTCAATAGCTAAGTTTCTCTTACTCTGACAAAGGTCATATGTAGGTGGGAAAAAGGCAGGTAAAGCATAAAGAGTCAACATTGCTTAATTTGATTAAATAGCCTCACAGTTGAATAAAATTTTCAATGCATGAAAATTAGAGCTCAAATTTAGGGCTCAAAATTCTTTTGTATTCCCTTGAAACACTACAACAAATGAAAATAAAATCTACTTCAAACTGTCCTTTTAATTAAAAGGATTTAGTATCTAAACACTCTAGTTTATGTGGATAAAATGCAAAATGCAACTGAATTGAGGTTACTTGAAATAGAAATTATGTATAAAATATATTACTAAATCCTTAATGTATGTGCTGCTTGATGTGGCAAAATATAGCAGGCTATATAATTAATGGACTACTTTTAGTGTGTTTTTTGATACTAAAGTGACAAGGTTAGCAGTTTTTTTTGAATGGTTAGTTAAAAAACAATTTTCACATCATCTCCTCTAAGCACTTTGCACCCCAATTCATATTTTTAAGACCTCTAAATAGGATCCTGAAGAAAAGCCAGAGCAATCTGGCCCGTATTGTTTCAAGAATGAAAGAGGCAAAAGGCTACCTTAATGAGTCTGCAGGGGACCATTCAGTTTCACCACCACGTAGTTACGTATAAAAACCGCAAAGCTAAATGTTAATGTTCCCAAACAGTGCAGGAAAACTCTGGAAGCACAATTCTTAGAAAAAATGTCTCTACAAACAAATTGAAGTATTTCCAAATGACACAATAAACGTATAGTGCAATAACCCCTGAATAAGACTATCAATTAACCAAAATTCAAAGAATTCAACTTGGGAAATAGTATCAATGTTTAGGTAAAAACAGACAAAGTTTAACACTTGTACATAGTTGAAGGAAAATGTGCAAAATAACAATTCCACTGAAATTCTTTACAATGTGATACAAATAAATTCTAATACTATATTCTAATGAAAAAAGGTTCCAGTGGGAATTAAGATATTCTGAAACTCTAAATTTGCAATATGGGATATATAACAACTATTCTCCACTTTAAATTATTGCTTGTCTACTTCTTGATTTTAATTCTTTCAAAAAAGAAAGATTAACTTTCCTTTGTAATTTTCTGGGGTTAAAAAACAAAAATGCTTAAATACTGGTAATCCAGAAATATATAAAGATTCTATAGTCTGATATTAGCTACTTTTACTTTATACCCACTGAATGTGCAGAGGGAAAATTGGTATTCAACATCTGTAAAAGTACATTAAAAAATAATTCTAGTTTAACTAGATGACCTCTATGGTACTGAAGAACTAATTCTAAAGATCTGAATCTATATAAAGCAACCTACTCAATCTAAGGATAAGGTAATGAAGGTTCACATAAATTACTTAACTTGCCCAAGATCTCTCCACATGGGTAAATAAGAGTATTTCACCACCTTGCCCTTTAAGGTTTTATCTGCCAGCTTTAAAACTTCAATCAATGAGTGAGTCAACAATTACTAACTACATAAAGCTTTGAAAATATTTTGTAAGGTATATATGCTAGAATCAGCTAGATTTATTACATGGCAATTGACCTTTCAGAAATTAGTATTTCAAACTTACACTTAGTTCGTTAAGTATGTGGTTCAAATTGATCCAATTTATTTCTAAACAGAAAATGGTTCACAGTTTAAGGCACGCATTGTTAAGCATACAATTGACAATCGATCAACAAGTGGAGAAAGGAGATACAACTTGCTTTATAAAGTCATAGCATCATTTAGAAATGTCAGGCACGGTTCAATAGGCAACACATCTCAGAAAATTGGAGAGAATTTTCTATTGAGAACCAAAGGGCATGGCTTTGTCTAACATGCATAGCAAACAATGACTTCTGAGCCAGACTGGACAACCAATCTACCAGTCTATCTTTAAGGCAGGGCAGAGAGGCCCAGCACCGGTTGTTGTAACTTAGAATCATATGTACTCAATAATGACAGAAGAGTTCCTGGGAACATTTCTATAGCAAGCATGTACACATAGCCAGTGCCTAAGTTTCAAGTGCTATCCAGTGTCATTTACATGAAATGCTGAATGTATTTTTCAAAATACATACATTACAGTAACTGAGTTACCAGGAAGACATCACTCACAAAGATTTCAGCATTTTGAGCACAGGACAAAATGAATACTTTACCAAGAACTGCCGGCACATTTCAGACAGAAGCCAAAACATGCAGCAAAAAGGAAAAGGCACTAACAGAAACTGAGGAGAGAAGAATAAATTACAGCTCCATAACTTACTGATAGTGTAATTATGGTTGGATTCTTAAAACTTGTTAAAAGTAATGACTAAATATTCAGTATACTACACAATACACTGTAAATACTGTATTACCTGTATGCTATCCCAACTCCTTTACCAAATACAGACTGACAACAGCTTACACACACCTCCTGATCAGATTTACTGTGTACTAATACACGTTTGTGGATGCTAATCAATGAGAAGCACATTGTCTTAACTTCACAATTTAAATTAATCAAAATTCAATATTAAGTCTCTAGGCTTCAGAAAATTTGTTTTTTAACATTATATATTCGTACCTGCCATTGCTGCTGAAATCATGTGTACCTGGGTAGAATCAGGATCAAATATGTCATTCAACTTTTCCTTGCAGTTTGAATACGCAGCGAAGTATATTGCTCTAAAATAAAGATTTAAATTTTATCAATAAGCATGTTGCTTAATTTATAAGACTTAAACGACATGTAAATTAAGCATTATAATTTTAGAATAATCTAAAAGCATAAACAAAGTCTTAGCTGAATGTTCATGTACCACATCAGGTTAATTTACACTTTTCCATGAAGACCCTGATGTACTTTTTGTATCGATTCATTAAGACAAATTCAAATGTAAAGTTCCTCAGACCACCGCAATACTTTTAGAGCAACTAACTATAACTAAAAGTATTTGTACAAAATTTTGAAAACACATGAAATGAGTAAGACTGAAACGCTTATGTACCGTATTTTTCCGACTATAAGACACACAGTTTCTCCCCAAATTTGAGAGAAAAATGGGGTGCGTCTTATAGTCCGAATGTTCTGTTTACATTTACATTGGTGAAGTATTATGTTATTTATGTTATTAAATATTTTACCGCATTTTTTGCCTCAAAAGTTTTTTCCTGTTCCCTCCTCTAAAACCTAGGTGCATTCTATCGTCTGAAAAATACAGTAACTTTAAGGCTAAATGAAATACACTTGAATTAAGGAAATATGGTCTGAACACTTACATATATTTTTGTTGGGAGGGGGAGTGAGGAGAGAAAGATAAAACTGACTCAACTGATCAAACTACACGAGGTCTGTCCAGGAAAAAGTCCGACGACTGTTAATGTAACAAGAACAGTTTACACACCATCAATGTAACCTGGCAGCCAAGGAGAGTGGACAGGAACGCACATGTATGGACAATGAAGATTTCACTGTACTAGTCAGTGGGGGTGGTAGACGCCACTGAGTGAGCATGTGGACTGTGTGGCCATCACATTCAAAATGACCAGTGAGTAGAACAACAAATCTGCACCAAATTTTGCATTAAGTTTGAAAATCCCTCCATGGAAACTATTTGGATGATTTAGAAGGCTGCAGCTATGGGCAACTGCTGACTGGCAGCTTCATCACAACAATGCACCCGCTCCTACATTCTGTCTCATGCAGAGTTTTTTTAGGCGAAACATCAAATCACCTAGGTATCTCAGCCCCTCAAGTGACCTGGCGCCCTGTGACTTCTGGCTTTTCCCCAAACTAAAATCACCTTTGAAAGGGAAAAGATTTCAGATTATCAATGAGATTCAGGAAAATATTACGGGGCAGCTGATGGTGATTGGTAGAACTGTGTGAGGTCCCAAGACGCCTCCTTTGAAGGGGACTGAGGCATAGTTGTTCATACACAATGTTTCTTATATAATGTATCTTCTTCAATGAATGTCTCTACTTTTCACATTATGTGGCTGGATACCTTCGGGACAGACTTCATGCGTATATATATGTAATTCACAGAAGAGATACACAAGTTAATTGTGGGGAGGGTGTGAATGCACCAAAAATTAAACAAGTGTATGTTAAAATAGTGAAAAATCATGTTTAGTCTATTTGGCAAGCAAAGACATAAATCAAATAGTAGCCAACATCGGTAATACATGGATAAATAGCAACTAGTTTACTAATTGAGAGTAAAAATATGGAATGCCTTTTCAGAAAACAGATGAGCAATATTCATTTATTTTTAATGTGCATATACCCTTTATCTAGAAATTCTACTTTTAGGTAACTATCCTAAAAACATGCTAATTTAAGTCCTCAAAGATAAGACTACAGTGAAGTTCACAAAACCATTGTTTTTAAGAGCAAAAATATGGAAATAAATCTAAAGGCTTATCAATAAAAAATGCTTAATAATGATGGACAGTCACAGCACGCAATTTAAAAAAACTCTATATATTTTCTTGGAAAAAGGCTACAAGACATATTGGGCAAAATATTTTTAGTAAGACTCAATTTATGTAAATAAGAAGTCTCTATATTACACGTTATATACATGATAAGCCAGAAAAATTAATGAAAGACTGCACCACATTATTTATGATCGTTTTGTGTAATGAGAAGAGTATGTGTGGGAGGGAGCACTGGGTAAGGAAAAGGCGATGCATTTAAAGTGGAATTCCAAGCTTTATGCTAATATTTTTTTATTTTTGGTCTTTATAAATAGGATAGGAAATTTCCTATCCAAATAGAAAATCGGCCGTAAGAAGTCGAAACCCAATACACAGTGAGAATGGATCTGGTACACTGTGTGGATACAGAAGGCTGGGCATGCATTTTCACTCTGAAGGTGAAAACTGCAGTGTTCTGTCATGGAAGAAGTCACTCTAAGGCAAAAACATATCGAAGGAAAATGACGAATTAATGTATTAAGACCTTTCCGGCTTCTTTAACAGAGGCTGAAACCATTCTACCTGTTTACTTTGTCCCCTAAGCCTAAATACAGGGTTACTTCCAGAGATCCAGGTCTTCCCCTTTCTTTACCTAATTCCTTTAAGTTTGTTCTTTGCCTTTTAAACCTGGTGCCATAACTGCTTCAGTGATTGAGTTCTGCTGCACCTACACATGGTGCGACCTGCTCACCTTTTTAGATGCTTACTGATACCCATTTGTTACAGCATAGCACTTTATCCTTACCACCTGGACTTCAGCATCTCCCCTCATTAAGCTTGAAACAAGAAAAGATTGAGACAATTTTACTTAATATTTTTTTTTTTACCTGGAAGGAGCTACCCCCACTAAATTGGGGCCTAATCCTCTAAACAAGGAACGAGGCCCTTCTTTTTCCAAGATCACCCTGAAAGAGAAAGAATATTATTTAAGTTTTGGAGGTGAGGAGAAACAGAGATTGTGGTACAGTAGATACTTTAATTTAGAGTTAACTGACTGGGCCAGTGGCTCTCAATCTAGATGTGTAAGAATGATGTCTTGAAGGGCCATTGAGCATAATGGTTAATTAAGGTTTTGAGCTGTGGGGCCAGACTTCTCAATATGAAGCCCAATTTTGGTAACTGACAAGCTATGAAAACATAAAGTAATAGCTTTTCTCTTATCCTTATTTTCATCAGCAGTAAACAGTACTCCTTTTTGGGAGTTACTATGAGAATTAAATAAGTTTATATATAAAAAGCTTAAAGAGTACCTAGCTCACAGTCATTAGCACTTGCTTAAAATGCAAATTTCTCTGATCCGGCCCTTAAAATACAGTGGTCATTTGGTACTCTCATCATTAACCTGTCCTGGAACTTGTGTTAAGTGCTGAAACCAACAAGTACTGAATGATTTTTCCCATAAGACATTTTCTCTTGTGGGACAGCGTCATGACTCATAGAAGTTCTAGCAAGTGCAATGATTCCTGAGCAAGTGCTGAAACATTGTTTTCTTATCCAAATGTGATGAGTTTCGCCCTGGCTGGTGTAGCTCAGTGGATTGAATGCTGGTCTGCAAACGAAAGGGTCGCTGGTTCAATTCCCAGTCAGGGCACATGCCTGGGTTGCAGGACAGGTCCCCAGTAGGGGGCTTGTGAGAGGCAACCACACATGGATGTTACTCTCCCTCTCTTTCCCCTTCCCTTTCCCTCTCTCTAAAAATAAATAAAATCTTAAAAAAAAAAAAAAAAATGCAATGACAGCCCTGGCTGGTTTAGCTCAGTAGACTGAGCATGGGCTGCAAACCAGAGTCGCTGGTTCGATTCCCAGTCAGGGCACATGACTGGGTTGCAGGCCAGGTCCCCAGGGGGGCTGCATGAGATGCAACCACACATTGATATTTCTCCCCCCCTCTTTCTCCCTCCATTCCCTTCTATCTAAAAATAAATAAATAAAATCAAGCATGAGTTCCATGTCTGACAAGGTCTAAAGCCAGCAAGTGCCAAGGCATGACTGTATTCTGATTCAATAGGTGTAAGAGAATGTACCGTTGTTTGCATTTTTACCATGCACCCAGGACTGACACAGGTCCTGATACAGAACCAGTTTTGATAAACTAGATTAGACAGAGCAGAGTTAAGAATGAAAAATGAAAAATTATAGAGCACATTTTGAAGATTTAGTGTTTGTTAGCCCTTTCTGTATCACATCTCCCCTTGAGAAACTAAGGAAAGTAAGTGTCCTTTTAAAAATATATACATTATGTGCCCTTCTGGTGTGGCTCAGTAGATTGAGTGCCAGCCTGTGAACCAAAGAGTCATTGGTTCCATTCCATCAGGGCACATGCCTGGGTTGCAGGCCAGGTCCCCAGTAGGGGGCGCTCGAGAGGCAACCGCACATTTATGTTTCCCTCCCCCTGTCTTTCTCCCTCCCTTCCCCTCTGTCTAAACATAAATAAATAAAATCTCAAAAAATACATATATATATACACATTTGCAATTGACTCATTAAGAGGGCCTGAAAAAGTGAGAAATTAAAGCAGAGGCCAGAGGGTCCTGTAGTTCCTCTGAGGAAATTCAGAAAAAAGCAGAATCACTGAAAAACAGAATAAAAAATATGGTGTTGTCACAAAGATCAAAGGGAGAACTTTACGGTGAGGTAATCAGTAGTAATGAACATCAAAATCACATTAAAATACTCTATTATTAATCTGATAGAAGTATTTATATATGACATTTTAATCCAAAATTCTTAACAATGTTATTCCACCTCTTCATGTACTTAGGTAAGTTTAAAAAAAGAAGGGACTGATAAAATCTTTCAGTGGAGAAGGTAAATACACAGTATGAGTTTATTTGCTAGTACAAAATAAACACTACTGAACTAAGTTCAAACAGATTATGTCCTAAGTGAGCTGATAAGGCAGACACATAAGGCATTCAGTTACATACCTAAATTTAAACGTACAAAATCTAATTTCAATAATTTTGAAATTTCAAATTCAATCTGTAACATAATGAAGTTTGATAAAATGTAAAAACATATTTTTTTTAAAAGCATCAAGAAATGTCAAACACTGCATCCATTTTAAAATCAATAGAAGTCTGCTTTAAATTATTGTTTAGGTTATATAAAAGTCACAGACTGATATATTAGTCAGATATATTTAATTCAAAATAAAATACCTATAATTGTTTTAGAAAATAAACCCATGGAATAAACACAAAATTTTTCCAAATATATGCAATTTAGAAATAATACATTTTATATTCAACTAACTGTTCCTCTCCATTAGGGATGATTGTTTTTCAATGAACATAATTGAAAGTAATCTGTTATTAAGCTTGTAAAACACCTTTTAAAATACGACAGAAGAGAACACAGACTCGAACAAACGCATGCTCTCACTTTAGGCAGTGGAGAGGCCCGGGAGACACGACGCGGTTGACGCTGGCTCCAGCCATGGTGCTCAGCTGGACCTCAGAGACGTACAGAGTCAGAGACGAGGACTGCAGCCGTGTTTTCACAACTTCCAGTGGACATGTCAGAATGGCTCCCACGGTACCACCACATCTACAAAAAATGGAAAGAACAAAACTTACCTACTTAATCTGTAAGTTAGTAAACATGCTGGCCATTGAGGCTTTGCAAGGTACTAAAATGTAACATAATTTTTATTTTAGGAGACTAAACAATTTTTCAAAGATTGCATTTTTTGACTGTATATAAGTGCCTTTGGTAGCCAGAAAGAACTGAGCTTAATATCTACCTCTCAAGAGAATTAGTCAAATAAGAATGAAATATTCAAGAAATTTCCTATCTTGTAGCCTTTCTTGGTGGATTAAACTCAAATACAGTAGTTAAGTTTGGGGGGAGTCAAAAGTTATACGTGGATTTTCAACTACAAGGGGGTGTGTTCCACAGGGGAGCAAATTGAAAGAGAGGGAACATATCACATCTTTATGTAGTACACCTAAGACTAATGCAATGTTGCATGTCAACGACATTTCAATAAAACAGGCGAGGCAGGGAAGAATGAATGCAGGGACAGAATAACCCCGGAGAGGGAGAACGGAGTCCCAAGATAACAGTGAAATGTCAAGACTGAGAAAAATAACCAGGCCAGATAGGATTTGGATGGCAGAGTTCAGAGGAATAAAGATCTCCGGGGGGAGAAACAAAAAAAGTCTAACAGATGAATATATTTGGTCATATAGAAATAAATATTCAAGTATAAGCATAAGCACTCACCTAACTAAGCAAACATTTTAAAATGTGGGGCAATTATTAATTCTAGGGGGGAAAATGAGTTATTCAAAATGAAGATGACAATATATAACTTAGGTGTGCTATCAACAAATATTTATATTGTCACAATGACGGAAGCATTGGCTACTGACTTAACAAAAAATTGTGATGTAAGTAACCACATATTGAGAGGAGGGAAAGAAGGGGGAAAGAGGGATGGTATGCTATAACTAAATCCTCATCTACCAGAAAAGAAAGTATGGAGGAAATTTCAAAGGAAATAGCTAAGTCTTACAGACGGTCCCAATAGGAAGATATGGGGGAAACTGAGGAATGTTGTTTTTTAAATATTCTTCAGCAGCTTTTTAAAAAAACTTTTGAACACATTTTTTCTATTTTTAATTTACCAAAATTGTAGCAGTGTTCTTAAAAAACAGCAGGGGTTTTTATCTGAGCAACGTGGTTCATGCTTCTGGAATTCCCAGGGCCCCGTGAAATAATGATGTGTGTCGTGTGCAACTGTCTTTGACTCAGAACTCAGAAATAAATCCCGAATCTTATCCACGTCTCACTACTTCCACTTTGGTTTTGCTCTAAGCCACAATCCGTTTTAATTAGAGCCTCCCTGCTTCTACCCTTGCCCCAGCTCCTCTAATTTATCCTCAACAGAGCAGTCAGAACGATTGTATTACACCGGTCACTCCTGTGCTCAGAACTTTCCAGACATCCCATGTCATTCCGAATAAAGGCCAAAATCCTCACAATGGCGTGCAAGATCTTACACAATCTGCTCTTTGCTGATCCCTCTGACCTCATCTCCTACTATCCACCTTCTCACTGCTCCAGCCAGAGGTATGGCCCTCTGTAATAATTACAGTCGACCCCTGTACTATGTGGGGGTTAGAGGTGCCAACCTCTCCACCCCCTTGTAGTTGAAAATCCACGTATAACTTTTGACTCCCCCCAAACTTAACTACTGTATTTGAGTTTAATCCACCAAACATGGTCCTGCCTCAGGACCTCTGTTCTTGCTGTTCCCTCTGCCTGTAAAATGCCTGTCTGGAATATGGGAATGGGTTACTACCACACCTTATCTTTGCTCAGCTGCCCCTTCTCAGTGATGTCCTTTCTGATCACACCAAATGCCACTTTACATACTAAATATTTTACGTATTTTCCTTCTGTGTCCCTTTACGCTATATAAGAATCAGGAAAGCAGCAATTTCTATGCACTACTATGAACCAGAACCTCCGATAATGCCTGTGACATAGCAAGCACTCATGTTCTGAATCAATGAATGAACACTGTATCATTAAATATCCTAGAATTTAAGAGAAAGGAGACAGTGTCTGGTCCAACTTCCTTATTTTATAGGTGAGGAAACAAAAGTCCTGAAAGGGAAAACTACTTGTTCCAGGTTATCTCCTAATTCTTAGTCCAGTTTCTTCTCTCCCTTTTATAGCAATAGCCCTGGCTGGTGTGGCTTAGTGGACTGAGCACCAGCCTGAGACCCGAAAGGTCACTGGACTGATTCCCAGTTAGGGCACATGCCTGGGCTGTGGGCCAGGTCCCCAGCTGGGGGCGTGCGAGAGGCAACAGACTGATGTTTCTCTCCCTCTCCCTCTAAAAATAAATAAATAAATAATCAGAAAGATGCCCTGACCAGTGTGGCTCAGTTGGTTGGGTGTGGTCCTGCAAAGTGAAAGGTCGCTGGTTTGATTCCGGGTCAGGGTGTGTACAGGAGGCATGCTGTCCACCTTATACATACACAATTTTTGAAACAGCAAGTGAAGAAGCTCCTATAATTATCGAGGTGGGAGGTACTGAAGACTAACAATCTCAGCTGCAACTGAGATAAAAGGATGCAAAGGCTTTCTGATATCCAACTCCTCAGGTCTCACTGGTTCTACATTCAGAACTTCCTTTCGTATTTCTCCTCACGTGTCCCACTGCAAGTGCCTTAAAGCAAGCCTTCATTTTTATTTCTTGCATTCAAATTGGTCTTGAGCCCCTCTGACCCAGTGATGTGACTGATGAGTTAGTATCAGGTGCAAGGCGCCACCAATAAATGTTACTAATAAGGACTTAGTTTTAAAAAAAAGAAAAAGAACTCAAGGGCACAGACATCAGTGTGGCGACTGTGGGAGGGGAGGTGGAAACGGGTATGGGGGGGGATGAATGGTGATGGAAAAAATTTTTTTAAAAAATTTTAAAAAGACTAAGTGGGATGCTTTACTATTAAAAAGTTATAGTTAAAAGATGCTCACTCCTTTGCTCTAAATGCAAAAAATTCTAACGAGAGAACAGCCAAGTTTGACAGAAGAGCCTAGCTCATCCTCCTGTAATATCAAAAACCTAGATGGGGCAGTTTCTAAGGTTAAGAATCTAATAAAACTGTTAAATGTCACCATACCCTTGATATATCCCGGTTAGAGCGCCTGATACTATATATTCTTAGTGAAACTACTTGGGTCAGTGTCATTTTAAAGTTTTACAGGCAGATGTCATACATTTTAAAGATATAAGGCGGCCAAGGCTGCTTAGCAAGTCAGGTAATCATACAACTGCGCAGATTTTAGAGAATGAGAATTGTTTAAAAATCCCGGCACGCCAGGTGCCCTAACTACTTAAGGGCCCCATGATCCCTTGAGTAAAACAGTGGCTAAAAGCCGCTTAAAGTGGATTTTTTCCCCCTGAAGTCAGGCACAATGTAACCAAGAGACTGGTTAAAAACAAAACAAGACACAAATCAGTGCGAATAAGTTTTCTAAGAAAGAAGAGACCTCTGGGGCCCTCCGAAGTGCTCTCTCCCACCCAAATTATAAGACGTTTGGGAGGGGTGAAGGAAACAGAAGAGAGGAGAGAGAAACTGCACTAAGTAGGAATAGCGGGCAGATCAGTTTCAGTCATACTGCTGCCAAGAGTCATCAATCCCTAGGTCATGCGCACAAACACAAAACCCCATCAGTGGGAGTGCCTCAAGCTGAGCAACACTGAATCTTCAGTTTCCTCGGCTTTAAAGAAGTTTGGACTAGCCTGACCAGAGGAGGAAACCAAGGCGCCCCAGGATTCTGCGCAGGAAAGGGTGGGTCATGAGAAGAACTGGGATTCTAAGACTGTGGTTGTTAGACACATTCCTTTGATTTTAACCTTTTGAGAATGTATGGAGCGGGACATTTGTTTTTAATATGCAAGGTGGACAAAACCTATTCTGATTGGGTCCACAATACTTCTGTGTGTTTTGTCTCTGTGTGTGTATGTACGTATATAACATAGGTACTGAAGTTGATATTTTATATACAATATAAAAATTACACTTCCTGTCAATCCAAGATTTCAAAAACCATACTTTTTCCTTGAAAACTCGTATTTTATCATATGGCAAAAATGTTACCAGTGGTTTTCCTTGAACCAACTGGCCCACTTCCTTCATTTTTTGAGAAAAATGCCAAATAGTCAAGTTTGAATAGTCTATCTATCAATTGTTCTTTCAAATAAGAACAGTTCTCATACGAACAGAGGCTAAGTCGGCTTGAGACGAAGCCACCACAACACTACTCTGGTATTGGAGGAGTACTTTATTCATATTCCCCATTTTGTTACACAGGAAGATGTTAATTTTTAAAAGTTTTTGTAAAATTAATAAAATTTTTCTGCTTTGAAAACATTTGTAAGTGAAACTGGTGTTTTGAACTGCAAGTGCCAACAAGCACCAGTACATTTTGATGGCAGCGCCTTGATGCGTGTAAGGCACGAGTAGTCTTACCCATCACTGCTTTTGAACCATTAGTACAAATGCCTAAAGTGAAAAAGCAAATGTCTTAGTATTCTTATGATAATACCTATATGTGTGTGTGTGTGTGTGTGCATACACACACACACGCTTTCTCCCATGTAAACAAGATTTCAGCTACCTATATTTTGGAAGGAATAGGAAAACATGTTGAGTCGGAGTAACCTACTCACAAACTAGTAAATAATGTTAATAATACTCTGCAGTATAATTGAACTATTCTGTCTTTTCTAGTTAATGTAAATTAGAAGTAGTACTGTTAAAAAGAAAAGAAGAAACCTTTAACCTCTGAGACAACTGAAAGGCTCTTTGGAATGTCGGGGGGGGGGGGGGGGGGCGCGTCCATGACCCACACGGCTGCACTACACTAACACAGTTACAGAAACACAGTTTTGAGAACACGAGGAGAAGGCAACTTCCCTTAGTCTTGTAATAATCTATCAGTAAGAGTGAAAGAATGCATTTTAACAGGGAGAAGAAAAGAGGGATAAGAAAAGGTGTAAAAATTATGAAAATAGGCTAATAAAAAACATAAAGTGGAAATAAACCACATTAATTATACTTTTAAGTATTCTATTTCTGCCCTGATTTTACAAGGAAGCAGGTTAAGTAATGTAACAAATTTATGCAGAATCAATATCTGACACCCAAGTGGGAGTTTCTTAATGAATAAATGGATTAATTAATTCTATACCAAAGTTTTTTTAGATAATCTAAGGTATTACTCATTACATGTATTAAGCTCTCACTGTCGTAGGAGCTACAAAGGAAAACAAACATTCACCCACTTCAGTAGTGAAGGTTCAGCCCTCCCATTTGAGACATTCTCTGTCCCTCTCAAATAGAAAAGAAAAAGTGAACTGCCTCTTGGTGGACATATGCCGCTGATACAGCACTAGACAAGGCGTAGTTCTATTAAAGAATTTAAAAATATATTTCATAGTGTTTATATATCCCTACGCAAACATAGTGTTATTGAAAGTGCAACTAAAATTAAACCTTACCAACACCCTTTTGCAGGCGAGGCCACTGGGTTGCCTCCATAACTCAATTAACATAACCCATGACCTTACAAACTCTGAATATTAACTCTGGCACAACATAATGGGGCCAAAGGGTGTCTTAAAGAAAGCACAAGTTATGCACGTGAGTGTGTACCCAGACCCGAGGTCCAGCGCTGGTCTGTTTCAAATGTTCCTGATTTAATAATACAGCCACTACACTATGAGAATCTCTCTGAAGTCCTGATAAACACACACTTGAATACTGTTATAATTATCAGGAAAACAATCCAAAGGCTCCACATTCAAACAATTTTTAACCTAAGATTAAATGTCACTGTGAAAGGTTACTTAATTCTTTTAAAATATACGATGTTTCATAATTTAATCCAAACAATAGCTGTGTCTGCCTAGGTAAACAGTTAAAAAACAACAACAAAAAACAGCTCTCTCCTTTTCTCTAATTTAAAGTACAAACGAAATTTCCTAACTCCTCATTTACTTGATTCTATCAGGATGAAAGAAATAATGAAGTCTAGTTTTCTATGATGAACATCCTATAACTGACTAAGCCACTGTAAGATACAGAAAAATTAGACATCTTCAATTAAGAACAATGTCACTAACACAACCTGATTTGCATTCCCATGATGCTTAGCATAAAGACTTCCAGAACATTCTACAGAATTGATTTTATATAATATAGAGCTGAAAGAATCTTTAGAGATTTACTTTTTTTAATTAAATTTTATTGATTACGCTATTACAGTTGTCCTAATCCCCCCCTCCCGAGATTACTTACTGTGCATTTTCATGTATGAAAAACTTTTTGACCTTGGGTAAGTCCATTTTTCACACCTCAGTATTTTTTCCCTATTTCGAAGGGGATTAAAAATAGGGTTTTTACCATCCTTCTAAGTTCTAATGTTTTTCTAAAACAGATAAGCCAGGTTTCATACTGAGCGACTTATGCAGCCACTTATAAATATAAGATCAAGTCGAACAGCAAAGGAAGGGAATTTACCAGGCTGAGTACTACCCTGTGTTAGGCCCTGCATGCCAGTATCTCGTTCAATATTCTAAAGAACCTGCACAGGCTCCTTCTGAGAGGCGGGGTTCCTAAATCTATTTGTTTGGATGCAGCAAAAACTCTCCATTTCTGTTTTTAAAGAAAAGGCTAACCAGAAGGGCCTTTACATGTATGAATAATAACAAAGTTGATGATCCTATCCAAACTGAGAAGTTAGGGCAATCAAGCAAACATTTCAAATAAATGTGCCCTACTATTAAGAAAACTTGGTGTATAGATCTCAAATTCAGAGGACTAGAAATGTTACACAACATAGAAAAAGGCCTTAGAAATCACACAGTACAACTTCCCACTTTACAGATGAAGCAATTAAAATCAAAGGGTTTGTTCATTTTTCACTGAAAATAGTGGCCAGAGTAGTGCGGTCTCCTAACTTTCAGGCATTTGCTGGCGACGTAATGACAAGAGGGAATCCAAGTATTTGCATAACAAGGTATCTTTACAACATCTATATGGCTATCAAGTTTTTAAAAAATGATCTAATTTGCCAAAATTATTGGTAAATGAGTCAGCAATGTGGAAAGCAAACTTGGCCTAAAATGGGTATCACGGATTAAAAGAAATATTTTTAATATCAGAACAGTGGTGTGCAGCAAATGTTTGTTAAACGAACGTGCCAACAACCCAAGTAAAGTAACGCCATCGATGGCAATAGGGTCCATATATCCAACTGAAATCGAGACGCTGTGAATGGAGCTGTGTATGTATGACCGTAATACTCTTTAAAAAGGTCGATTTAAAAACAAACTGTATGGTTTAAGGAGATGCGACTTTATATGGTCATAGAGGCAAAAAAGAAATTATGCCTCAGCATAATTCATCATAGCCATTTTTGATAACTTTACGATCCTACAGATAACTCCTAAACTTAAAAATGTTAACGATTCTCCAGATAATTTGGAACCAACCTAAAAAGGAGCCTCGAATGGCTCAACAAAGTATCTGTACCACTCAGACTGAATCTTCGGTTCAGTCCTAATCCTTTACACAAAATACCGTCAAAGCTTTTAACCTCTCCCTACACCCACACTTCTCTCTTTTAAGCAAAGGAAAAGCAGTTGGTGCAGCAGAGAGTGGGCTTTCATGAACAGAATCTGACCTCAAAGGCATTGCCGCTTTGCAACGCTCCTCTTAACCTGCAGAAGCTTGCGAAGGAAATTTTCCAAGAGCTAGAACCCTACAGTTACCGCGGGAGAGACAACACCAAAACCTACCCGGTGCAGGGACCCACCCCGGCAGAGCAGGGCCCAGAAATCGGATGCTGGAGTAGGCGATGCGGCCCCAGAGACTTGAGGAGACCCCGTAGCCCGCACGGCAAGAAGGGAAGGAGGAGGCGGCCCCGGCGCCCATTTTGTCCTCGGCCTCCGCACTTCCCAGCCAGTTCTTCCCTTACCCTCCAAGTAGCCTACGTGAAGCCTGCAGCTACACTCCACCCGTGGGCCTGCATCCCGGACACAGGCCAGGAATCCGCTCGAGGCCTGGGTGAGCCTTGGCCCCAGGGACCCGCGCTGACCCCAGCCCCGCCCGCCGCGCCTCAGGCCCAAGGCTCAGGCCCCAGTCTCGGTCCACCTCCGCAGGCCCAAAACCTCCTCTTTCCTCGGCATCATTCTCCCAGCCCTCCCCGCCAGGGCCGCACCCCCACATCCTGCGGACCAGTGCCCCCCTCCCCACTCTCGCCCTTCTCCGGCCACGGCGCTCAGCCTCCGCTCAGCCTCGCGGCCCCAGTCCACACGCCCCGCCTGAACCGTACCCTCCGGCAAACAGATGCACCAGCGTGTCCCTCTGGCTCATTCTCTCTCCCGCATGTCCTCCGGGCGCTGAGGCAGGCGGCTTCGGCCCGGGACTAGAGCCGCACAGCGCCCCAAGGGCGGCGAGGAAAGCTGGCAGAGACGCGGCTGCAGAAAGTGACCCGCACGGCCCTCCCAACGGCGTGGAGCCGCGCCGCCTCCCACCGGAGCAGAGCGTTCGCGACCTGACCCAGTGAGCGGCGAGGAGGTGACGGGAGCGCCGGCTGAGTGCGGGGGCGTGAACATGTCGGAGGCCCGCCCCTCACCGGCCCCAGCGATATAAACAGAAGCTCCCATTGGTCCGCGCCGCTTGACGTCACGATTCTTGCACGCCTATTTCACGTGATCGTTAAGTGGTGTTTTTTTTTTTCAATGAAAGGGGCCAGTAGGCGGGGCCAGAACGCGTGCCGAGAGGGTAGTGGGTCATTGTGCCCTCGCACTTAAACCGCCTTCACAGCACCCCGCGCCCTCTGCGCCCACCTGGGCGCGCCAGAGCTGGCGCACCACCCCGACTACGTGAGAAATCTGCCTGGACTTCTGGTACGCCTGCAGAGTGGGGGCGCGAGCCTGCCAGTCTCTGATTTACTTTTTTTTTTTAAAGATATTTTTTTGAGCTAAACTGGTCTACAACAAAATTGAGATTTCCCATTGACCCCTTTTTAATTCACTTTTTAAAAATGGGATTTATGACCCACATTTCTGCTTCTTTGTCAAGAAGTAACAATGCATGAAAAGGATACTCGTGCAAGATCACAAACAACAGTACAGTGTTTACAATCAATGCTTCTAATAGTGGAAAATTAGCATCAATAGGGGAATGGAGAATTAAATCATGAAACATGCCTATCGTGAATATTATGCAAGTGTGACAAGGGGTGGGGTAGCTCTGTGTAGGGAAAAATCTCCAAGCCTACTAATTAAGACAGGAAAATATGATTAAACACTAAGGTTTATTTCGGAAAGAATTTACTCATTCTTCTAATCAGCAAATGTTTCATACATACACAGACACACACACACACACACACAAGAAGATCAAAGATTAAAGGAAAGAAAATGTTTTATTTCTCCAAAACATGGTGATTAAATATTTAAAAAGTTAATTAGTAATTGTTTCTAAGGTGCAGAACAGTAGTATAGAGAGTAATATAACACATAATCTGTACTCATCACCCACACTAACCAAATGTTAATATTTTTCACCTCTTTAGTAACCCATCCTACCTGCAAGGCCCTCACCATCCTTGCCTACTCTTGTGTGATGACCCAGGGCTCACATTCCTTTCCTTCCTAGGCGATTTCTTTCATGAAGTCCTCTCTGATTGCCTCAGCTCTGTATGCTCTTTACTTCTCTTAAATTCCTGTGAAATATACAGACTACGAGTCACTGGCAAGTGTTCATCCATCCCACAGTAAATGTTGATCTGTAAAAGAGGCATGAGGGTACCCACCTCATAAGGTAGTTGTAAGGACTAAATATGTCAAAACATGTAAAGCACCTACAGGAGTGTTACATAGGCCTACAT
Organism: Micronycteris hirsuta; assembly: GCA_004026765.1. Lineage (NCBI taxonomy): Eukaryota > Metazoa > Chordata > Mammalia > Chiroptera > Phyllostomidae > Micronycteris > Micronycteris hirsuta. Next base: position 52,531 of record PVJI01009626.1, read on the forward strand.
AGAATAATTAGTAGTAGTTTGCCACCTTGCATTCTTAATAACAAAAATGGCAGCTGATATTTCTTCAGCACTTACTGGTGTGCCAGGCTCTGATCTAAGCACTTTACAGCATCCTCTCATTAAACTCTCACCCCTGTGAGGTATATGATAGTATTCCCCCAGTTTATCAAGAGGAGACTCAAGTGTAAAACAATTAAGTGACTTGCCCAGTATTATCCAGGTCATCCAGAAGGAGCTTAGATTTGAATCCAGCAGAGTCTATCTGATTCCAGAGCTTCAGTTGGTGAAGTAATAGGTACCCATTAGAGGGGGGAATTTGTAAAAAACAGAGAAGTAGAAATAAAACTTGGCACCCTGGTTATACTTGCCCAAAACCATTATATTAACATTTAGTGGGTATTCGTTTCTTTTTGTAGCAGCTTTATTTGAGGTATCATTTATATGCCATACAACTCATCTATTTAAAGTGTACAATTTAGTGGGTTTTACTAGATTCTCATGGTTGTACAACCATCACCACATCTTAGTTCCAGAACATCTTTCTCACCAAATAAGAAACCCCAGGCTTGTTAGCAGCCGCTCCCATTCTCCTCTCCACCACCGCCTGACAACCACTAATCTACTTTCTCTCTCTCTGGATTTGCATAATCTGGACTTTTCATATAAATGGAATCATAAGATACGTGGCCTTTTGTGTCTGGCTTTGTTTAAAACTAAGCATAATATTTTCATGAGGTTCATCCATGGTGTAGTATGTGTCAGTACTCCATTACCTTTTATGACTGAATCATTTTCCATTGTATAGATAGATATGTCACATTTTGTTTATCCATTCTCAATTGATGGCCATTTGGATTACTTCCATTTTGGGGTTATCATGAATAATGATGCCATGAACATTTATGTACGAGTTTTAGCCCAGACATATGTTTTCAATTCTCTTGAATACACCTGGGAGTGGAATGGCTGAGTCATAAGATAATCTTTAACCCCTTGAGTAAGTACCACACTGTTTTCCAAAGTGACTGCACCATTTTAGATGTATTTCTTTTAAGACAATAGCTTTGGCTCCGTGTTTTTGGCATAGTGAATGCCATAGTTATCACATTTAATGAAGCTTCTGAAACTGGTCAGGAGGGAGCCAGAGCTCTCACATGCAGTACCAGTTATTCCCATAATAAGCAGTAACGATGATCATGTGACCGTTTCCTTTTGAACCTCCTTCAGATGCCATCGTGGAAGGAGACTCTGCCCCAGATGGAGTCAGGAGGGCAGTTGCCCCTGAACGCATGTTTGGTATCTCACAGAGCCACCACTCCCATCAGCTGCTCTGTGTCACACTCTTAGTTTATGATAGTTAAAGTTTCTTCTAATGCACAGGTGACAAGCAGAGATAGCACTGGAAGTAGATAACGAGTTTGTAGAAATGGATTTTTCACCACAATGAATTAGCAGTTTGCTTGTGAGAAAACAGTCTCTCTCAGGGACCACCAACTCCAGAGTGTGTCCCAGCAGGCTTGGAAAAAAAAACTAACTTTTGCCCTGGCTGGTGTAGCTCAGTGGATTGAGCGCGGGCTGGGAACCAGAGGGTCCCAGTTCGATTCCCCATAAGGGCACATGCCTGGGTTGCGGGCCAGGTCCCCATGAGGGCCATGTGAGAGGCAACCATACATTGCTGTTTCTCTCCCTCTCTTTCTCGCTCCCCTTCTGTCTAAAAATAAATAAAATTAAAAAAAAATAAAATGGCGGAAACATTTAAAAAAACAACAACTAACTTTCTAGGGCAAGAGTATTACAACCGTGGGGAGACCTTGAAAAGAAATGCATAGATTTTATTGAGCTAAAGGTATAACACATGTTTTAATTTTACCTGGATAATTCCTGGGACTTCAACAGTTTGTTGTAATACATAAGTAGTATCCTATCTCCCATTTAAGAACCTATGCAAGGGCCCTACCAAAAATCCCTGCTTTGAAACCCACTTTGTTGACTTTGGGATCTTGCTTTTAGCATTAATTCTTTGTTTTTATTACAAAGTAATAAAGACAAACAAACAACCCAATTCATAAGATGGGCAAAAGACTTGGAATAGATACTTCTCCAAAGATTTACAAATGACCGATAAATACACAGAACGATGTTCAACGTCACTACTCATGGGGAAAATGCAAATCAAAACCGGAATGAGATACAGCTTCATACCATTAGGATGGCTATTATAAAATAAGACAAAACAAACAAAAACAGAAAATACCTAGAGTTGGCCAGGATACAGAGAAATCGGACCCCTGAGCGTTGCTGGTGGGAATGTGAAATGGTGCAGCTCTGTGGAAAATGGATGGCAATTTCTCAAAGACTTAAACAGAATTACCACATGACACAGCAGTTCCACGTCTAGCTATGCCCTCTAAAGAACTGGTAACAGACACTCCAACAGATAGGCTCACACCAATGTTCATGGCAGCACTGTTCTCAATAGCCAATAGATAGAAACAACCTATATGCCCATCATCAGATGAATGGGCAAACACACTCTGGTGTGAATGATACGTACAATGTTAAATATTCAGTCTTAAAACAGACAGAAATTCTGACACTTACTACCACAGAGATGAACCCTGAAGACATGATGTAAGGTGAAATAAGGCATCACCAAAGGACAAATATTGTATGATTCCACTTATATGAAGTACCTAGACTAGTCAAATTCATAAAGAGAGAAAATAAAATAGTGGCTGCCAGGGGCTGGGGGAAGGTGGACTAGGAGAGTTAGCATTTAGTGGGTATGAAGTTTCAGTTTGGGGGGATGGAAATGTTCTGAAGATGTTGGTGATGATGGTTGCACAGTAAAGTGAATGTACTCAGTGCCACTGAATTGTACGCTGAGAAATGGCTAAAATGGTAAATTTTATGTGATGGATACTTTGCCACAATAAAAAAAATGAAAACTCGGTGCCCAGTGGTCAAAAGTAAATATCTAGTATTAGAAAAGTTACGATGAAAGCTCTCCGACTCCCCACTTCCTTCCTTCCCGTTTCCTCACTTTTGCTCCTAGAGGTAGCCACTTTCAACTTCTCGCTTTTTCTTTAGTTTCATATTTCTCAGTAATAGCAGTTCATGGTGTTCCCCTTGGTTTATTAATTTCAGACGTCATCTATTACACTTCTGATCATAATAGATGCAGATTTAGCCTTTTTGCTCCGCTCCTCTATTCCTATTTTCCCTGTTTCATCTTCCCAATAGTCACATCACAATTTGTTAGTTAAATCAACAAATTTTCAATCTTATGATGACTATGTAAATTTTGCCCCCTGAAAAGTCACATGGTGTACATATTTTTCTTATACCAATTTTTATTTTTCTTGGTTAAGAAGTGCACATTTTCCCCATCTGCTTAATTTTCTATACCTACCTTTAATTTTTCTACATAGTATATCATATCTGACAATGACCCGAAAATGTAATTTTTCATAATGGTTAACTTTCAGCCTATCAACCCCTTCTTCTCCCTCCCTCTAGAGAAGTCCCTGCTGTGTTCTTCCATGTTTTGGTTTCGACCGGCACAGGTATCGTCCTGGGGTGTACATCGCTGCCTGTCTCCTGGATCTCATGGGTTTTGTTTGTTTGTTTTTATTTGTTACTTCATTTTGCTGATGTATATCCTTCAGCAGCTGCCAAAGAAAAGGTGCATAGGAGGTATTATTAGTATTGTCATCATTGCTAGATATTCAGGCATTTCTCGTATCCTCACATTTGATCATTTGGCTAAGTGTAAGATTCTATATTGAGACTCATTTTCCCTCTGACTTTGAAGTCATTTCCCCATGGTTTCTAGCTTCCAGGACTAATGTTGAGAAATTTGACTCCATTGGTATCTCTGGCCTTTATATATAACATGTTTTTTGCTCTTTTAACCTTTTAGGATCTTCCTTTAACTCCTAATTTGGAGAAATTTCACAACAAGTGCCATGTTGGTGGTGGGGTCTCTTCATTCACTGTGCTGGGTACTCCGTGGGGCCTTTCAGTCTGGAAATGAAAGTCTAGGATTTGTCCTTGGAGTGTTCTTCGATGGTTTCCTGTGTGCTAATTTGGAGCCTTCAGCCTCCAAAGCCAAAAAGTGTAGTTGATGATTTTTCTTCCCCCCACAGCACCTGGCAAGAAGTGCGCACTGGCTTAGCACCCACAGTCAGGGGCCAGTGGTTAAAAGGGTTAGGCAGCAATGTGAGCAGCACTTGACAGATATTTGGTGGAGAAGAGAGTGATAAGGCTTCATTTCCCAAGTGGCCAGTTCCTTTGCGTTGGGGCAAGGAGAACCGGTTCAGCAACTTTCTACCTTCTTCAAGCTCCACTCTAGGCCATGCCCTCAAATACCACTTAGTAGTCAAGTGAACAGAAGGAAACTGGAGAGCAGGACTGGGGAGTCTCATTGTTCTTGGGGATTGGGTCAAAGATCAGTGCTGGAAGGCAAAGCCCCACAACCTTGTCAAACTTTCTGTGGAAAGCCTTTAAATCTCCCAGGGAGACAGGCTCTTAAGAACTTTCTGTACTTAATGTTTGTCTGCTCCTCAATCCTTTAATGTCTTCTTCCAGGATGTCTGTGAAACCATCTGCATCCAGTTTCTTGGCCACAGTTAAACAATTTGTTTTTTATGTTTTCATTGACTAGAAATACCGAAAGCTGCTTCCACAGCTTTTTCATAATTTGCTCTGTAGGACTTTTACTTTTAAACAAGATGGAGTAACAGGGATCAGAAATATCATTAAAATCTGGCAAAACATAACTCATATACACCTATGGTTTTAAAAATATTACTTAAAATACATTTATTGTTATAAATAACTTAAATATTATATTTAATGATTGATTTAAGAGAGAGAAGGAGAGAGAAAGAACAAGAAAACATCGATTTGTTGTTCCACCCATTCATGCATTCATTGCTTGCCTCTTGTATGTGCCCTGACTGGGGATTGAACCTGCAACCTTGCTGTATCTGGACGATGCTCTGAACAACTGAGCTACCTGGCCAGAGCATTAAGACCGTTGACAGGCAGTGAAAGATGATTCCTTAGAGGTGGGAAACAAACAAACCAAGCCATAATTACCCCAGGTTATTGCCTAGAGAGCGTTTCCAGGCTACAGTGAGGAAGATGCAACAGGCAGAGCTGGGCCAACTCTCTGGGGTGAGGAAATGCAGCTGAGAGTCCAGGGAGACCAAGGCAGCTGTGGTTTGTGGGACAGAGTGCCGGGAACCCCAGATGTCTGCAGAGGGTCCTCCTAAGGTTTTAGCCCAAGAACTGATCAGTATATGCACATGAAGAAACTACCTGAGGAAGCAGAAAAGAAAAAGAAAGAAAAGAAACACCTCAAAGAATTAGAGGGAACAGTACTTGGCATTCACAGAGGGTCAGGAATACTCCCATCAGTGAGAATGGGAAATCTCACCAGTCATGGGGTATTGGGTACAGTCCTCAGAAGGGCCTCACTAGGTGGGGAGAATTAGGCCCAGACTAATCACTGTTCTGGTCCTGCCTAATACACTTTAGAAGTGAGATGTGAAAGGATTAAACTGTGTACAATTAAATTTTTCTAGAACAAAGGTCAAAAATATTCATAAGAATGCAAAAATATCTAGCGTCCAACAAGGTAAAATTCACTATGTCTGGCTTCAGTCAAAGATTACCAGGAATGCAAAGAAGGAGGAATATATGACCTAAAATATGTTATTATAAGTTTCTTATATATATGCAAAGGAGAGTTGTATCATTTGAAAATAAACTGTGGCAAGTTAAAGCTGTGTATTGTAAACCCCTAAATACCCATTAATATAACAAAATTGTAGCTAATAAGCCAACAAAAAAGGTAGAATTGAATCATAAAAAATATACAATCAAATAAAAGGCAGGAGGAGGGCACAAAGAGCACATGAAGCAAAAGGAAAACCGATGTCAAGATGATAGGTTTAAACTTAACTGTAGCAAACCTAACTATTACATGTAATGGCCCTAATTAAAAGGAGGAGGTAGTAAAATTGGACAAAAAGCAAGACCCAACTATACTATATGTACTCCCAATTATTTAAATATTAAGACACAAATATCTTAGAGTAAAAAGATGGAAAAAGATACCCATGCTAACTTTAGTCAAAAGAAAGTTGATCGAATAAATGCACAATCGGCAAGGATTTACCAGCTTTGAGCAGCACTCAGAACTAACTTGTCCTAATTGACATTTATAGAGTATTTCACTCAACAAAAGCACAATACACATTTTTTTTTCAAGTGCACAAGGAACATTTACTAGATAGAACAGATTCTGGACCAACAAAAAGTATCTGGAAAAATGTAAGAGGGCTCATGTTATATATGTTCCTTAATCACTATGGAATTATATTAGAAACCATAATTTTAGTTGAATTGTGGGTTGTTTCAAGCTCAACTGCATCCAGTGAGTACTGGATTCCTTTAAACTGTGTGCACGATTCCACTCTTTATGGGCAAAGAGAGGATGTGTAGACAGAATGTAGTGAGTTTCTAGATGTGTGTAGGTAATGGGTAGGTGATTGAAGAAGTAATAAGTTGGTAAAATTGTGGGTGTGGATGAGAAATGCACCATCCATTCAAGTCTAAGACATGAAACGTTTATTACCGTTATGCAACTAACTTTTATTCAACTGCTTTTTAACAGTGAGGAATCTGACACATGGGTGTTTGCTTTCACGTGTTATCTCACTCTGTTCTCACAACACAGTGGTGCGGTTGGGGTTTTTCACCCCCTACTTGTAACGGAGTGGGAGAGAGAGGGAGAGGGCGAAGATGAAGAAATAGAGGAAGGAGAACAAAAGAGAGAGAGGAGGAGGATGGGGAGGGAGAGAGACAGAGAGAAGAAAGTTCAGCTCCCCTAGCTTGGCACTTCATGGTGAAGTCCCTGTCTACCTCTTCCTCCCATTCTCTCCCCGTTTCCCGTAGGCATCGATTCTCTGTGCCAACAGACCCGCTGGGGTCGCCCACACTCACGCAGTTGTTTCACTCCTCAGGCTTTCACTTCCTTCCCTCCTCTGTCCTTCCACAGCTCTGTGCTGGCCTCTCCAGACCATGCCCTGTCCGCTCCTCAGACCCGTGCACTTCCTGAGCACCAGGACCCCTGGCACGGGACAGGCACCATGCTTCCGCAGGTTGGGAATCATTTCACACTTGTCTTTGTAGCCTCTTCGGCATTTGGCATCATGGACATTCAATAAATATTTTCTAAGTTCCTCCCTGTGCCAGGTACTGTCTTGGCAGAGCAACAAAGGCAAGAGTAATAAAAAAAAAAAAAAATGCTCTTGCCCTGATGGCTGTGGCTCACTTTGTTGAGTGTTGACTACAAAGGAAGGGTAGCTGGTTTGATTCCTGGTTAGGGCACATGCCTGGGTTATGGGTTTGGTCCCCAGACGGGGCAAGTGCAAGAGGCAACCAATCGATGTTTCTCTCTCACATCAATGTTTCTCTTCCTCTCTTTCTCCTCCCTTCCCCCCCTCAAAAAAAAAATATATATATATATATGCGCCCTAATTGAGTTTCTATTCTGGTGTACCACAGACAATATGGTAATCAACAAATAAAATAATTTCATACTTTCACTGTGAAGAAAAACAAATAATGGGAGGACAGAGTTTAGACTGAGTGGTTATGAACATACTCTCTGGGGACATTTATGCTCAGAGCTGACAGTGACAGAAAACCAGTCATGTGAAAATGGGGTTTGTATTTGTTTGCTAGGACTGCTGTAACAAAATACACCAGATTGGGTGGCTTGGACAACAGAAACTTATTTTCTCCCAGTTCTGGAAGCGAGGAGGCCAAGATCAAGGTGTTGGCAAGTATGGTTTCTTCTGAGGCCTCCCCCTGGCTTGCAGACAGCAGCCTTCTCGCAGTGTCCTTACACGGTCGTCTCTCAGTCTGTGTCTGTGTTCTACTCTCCTTTTGCAAAGACTCCAGTCACCCTGGATTAGAGCCCACCCCTATGACCTCATCTCACTTTAATTTCCTCTTTAAAGGCCCTGTGTCTAAACACAGTCACATTCTGAGGTACTGAAGGTTTAGACATCAACATACGAATTTTGGGAGGGTACAGTTCAGCCTATAACAGGCCTCACGTACATTTCCAGGAATAGCACCTGCAGGGACCGTGAGTTAAGGAAACAGAGCGGCAATGCGGCAGGAGCAGCGTGCGCGGTGAAGACTAGCTGGAGATGGAGTTGGACAGGTGGCCGGGGGCTGGCTCCTGTAAGCACTCGTATGTAGGTCATGGCCAGGATTATATATTCTAAGTGAGATGGAAAGCCCCTGGAAGGTTTTAAGCATGCTAGTGTGAGACTCAGTTTTCAATTGCAAAAGATCACTCTGGTGATGCGCGGAAACTGGGTGGAAGGGAGGCAAGAAAGGAACCAGGAGCTGAGCTAGGGGTTACTGCAGCTGGGGGCGGGGATGAATGGGAGGAGGGAGAAAGTACACGGTACCTTTTATAGAATGTAATTTTTAGCCAGGACTCCTCATCACGACGTGTAGAAGGGGCTGATTTAGGAACACTCCCCAGGAATAGGCAAGGTCATTCTAGTGAGTCCTGGATGGCTTGACTGGAACAGGAAGTGCCATTCATTGAGCCTCAACTGTGTGACACGTACCTGCTTTCTCTATGGTTTCAGTTCACTTTCAGGACAATCCCATGTGAGGGAAATGCCACTGTCATGTAGACATGAGGAGCGGAGGCTCTAGTGAAACGCCTTGTGAGCATCAGAGCCAAAAATGCCTCTCTAGCCCCCAGCCCCCCAGCCCCCCAGTCCCCCACCTGACACCCCTCCGTGCCAGCTCCTTCCCTGGCCCTGGGCCCTCCCCAGGCTGCCCCCTTGGGGCTTGGAAGAGGGCTGCTGGCTCCTTCTCCCCTGAGCAGCTGACCCTGCCTCAGATCTGTTAGCAGAGTGAGCCCCACACTGCAGACCTGAGGCTGCGGGCCTTTAATAAGAGCGTTGTTAGAAGGGAACATTTCATTGCATGTTTTATTAATTTGTCCTCTGTGGAATATTAATCACATACTCTAGCGAACACAGTGTCTGGGGAGTGGTGAGTAACTGAGTTATGGCAATCCTGAAAATACTGAAACTCGCCTAGTTCTTTCTCTCTCCCCAGAGACTGCCACTCCATGCAGAGGATGCTCTGCTCAGCTTCGGCCCCCTTGAAGGAAGCTGCAAGCTTATTTTTGTGAAAAGGAAAACAAAATATTCAAAGGAAAGGAAAGAGAGGGAGAAGCCCAGAGTGGGAATGATGGCAGCAGGCAATGCTGGGAAAGCAGAAACCATCCAGGAGGAGGTGGGGTAAGGGAGGGGAGGTCAAGCTGAAGACCTCCTCTTCTTGCCCAGACCCTGAGCAGAGCAAAGAGAACCTGACCTGAGCTGCCCCCTGTGGGGTAAGAGGAGGCCCCCCTTCAGCCCAGGTGTTTTTCTACTGGCCTGGAGGACTGAACACCGAACAGAAGTGGTCTTTATTTTACTGGGACCACAGTGCACATTGCCACCTTCCCTTCGGAGAGCACCAGGAATAGTTTTAAGAAATAGTCAACAAGGAGGAAGGCATGGCCAGTATGTGGGGCAAGAACCCCGTGATTTTTCAGAGGTGTTACAGCTTCTGTTCTAGGGCATTCCCATCTTAATAGGAGCAAAGGGCCCTTTTCCCTGAGAGGGGAAGCAATACCTCACTGTGTGAAGACATGCTGATACTACCCTTAGGGAATGGCTGGTTTGAGGGGGTAGATAAGTTTAAGGACCCCCCCCCAGGCTAATGTTCTCTATTCTCAGGGAACCCCCAATTTGTCCTCAGGGAAAATTTCAGCAATGTAGCTTACACAACCACTGTTCACAATGAATTCTAGGCTGTGGTGAACACATGCATGAAAATGAGTGAGGTGCCTTATCACCTTTGAAGAAGTGTTATGGAGTATATAGGCGTTTCTTCTTTTAAGTACCCACGAGATACAGACTTTAAAAAGCATTCTATTTTTTTAGATCCAAATACATATTTCAAAATAATAGGGAAAAATGAGGTATTCAATAAATTATGCTGGAATTACTGGATTGTTGCATCTGCAACAAACAAACAAAACTTGGATTCCCAATCTCACTACTTGGATCAAAACAAATTCCGGATCAGATATTTAAATACAAAAAGTTAAGCCAAGTTAAGAGAACGAGAAGACAAGCCACACACTGGAGACAATATTTGCAAAATACATGTCTTATAAAGGACTCTAATCCAAAATAAAGAAAGCACTCATAAAATTCAACAATAAGAAAACCATCAACTAAAAACATGGGCAAAAGACCTGAACAGACACATCATCAAAGAAAATATACAGATGGCAAGGAAGCATATGAAAAGATGTTCAGCATTATACATCATCAGAGAAACACAAATTAAAACTATGAGCTACATGCGTAGTTCTACACTACACACCTAGAGGTACAGCCAAAACCCCAAACACTGACACCATCCAATGCTGGCAGGAACAGGGAGCGGCAGGGGCGCTCATTCACTGTTGGTGGGAATGCAAGATGATACAGCCACTTTGGAAGTCAGTTTGGCAGTTTCTTACAAAACTGAAATTCTCTTAGCATACGACTTAGTAGTTGCACTCCTTGATATTTACCCAGAGGAGTTGAAGTGTATGTCCACACAAAAACCTGCACACGATGTTTATAGCAGTTTGATTCATAATTGCCAAAACTTGGAAGCAAAGTGTCCTTCAGTAGGTTAATGGGTAGATAAATTCTATTACATCCAGACAATGGAATATTATTTTAGCACTAAAAGGAAATGAGCTATCAAGTGTAGGGGGCGGGCCCTGCCTGCAGAGCCCTCCTGGCTGCTGCAAATGAGAATAAGTCTACCAAGACATGATCTGTTTGCAGAGGAAAGGTGACCAATATCTCAAAGGAGAAGGGCTTTGAGCCTGTTCCTCAATGGGCTTTTATTGGGTTCAATTTGCATGGAATACAGGTAAAGCTCATCAATTGTTGTCAGGCAGTAATGATCAAACAATAGATAACATTCAAAGAACTATGAGGGCTTATTCTCAGTCAGGGTCAATAATCAAAGGGCCATAAAACTTTGCGAAACAAACTCATTTAATGCTTGGACCCTTATCAGAAAATTGAGGGCATTCTTAGCAAAGCAGTTTTCACAGGATTTTTTGCATTCTTTCTTAGGCCTGATTGTCCTGGGGGAACCCACCCATTCCACCACAGGGCCACACCCGCCTCCAGCATTGTTTCAGGCTTAAAATCAGGTGGGAGATGCAGGCAGCCAAGAGATTAGGAGACTTTTTACAGATAGAATCAGCACTCAGGCTATGACACAGGGGTGAAGGTCCGTCATCCCTTTCCTATAGTCCCTGAGTCCTTCACTGATGTCCTCTTCTCAACATGCCTGTCTTAGGTCATCCTTCCCTTGAGGAATCTTACCCATCATTGGCTAACCAGTCATCCACCTGGGGCCAAGCAGGGTGAAGTAAAGGGGGCAGAGGCTGCACCCCTGCTGGGAAGATAAGCTTTGTCTCCTTAGTGACTTGTGGTCCCAAGGACTTTTTACTCAGCCTTAGCCATGCGGGGTTACTGCTTCTGAAACCAGGCAAGGTGGTTCCCAACGATCAAATCATGAAAGACATGGAGGACACTTAAAGCATATTACTACAGAGAGAAGCCAATCTGAGAAGGCTACATATTGTATGATTCCAACACATGACATTCTGGAAAAGGTGAAACTGTGGAGACAGTATAAAAATCAGTGATTGCCAGAGGCTAGAGGGGAGAGGGAGAAATGGGCAGAGCACAGTGGATTTTTATGCCAGTGAAACCATT